>JAJJMA010199131.1:0-18688 GCA_023529015.1 Papaver nudicaule | reverse complement strand
TGTTCAGCTTCGTGCATCTCTTTCAGAACCGTGAGGATCTCCTCGTCTGACAAGCATCGAAGTAGACCTCCCCCGTAGCTTTTACGATATAATACTCCTTCGTGGTAGAGGAACCTTCTGGACCTTTTAATCAGACGGCTAGCTACGTGTTGGTCTTCCGGTAAGACCTTCTCGTTGAGGTACTTGATGAAAGGTTCTCTCCAATCTTCAGAAGGCTGGCACACTAAGGCCTCGGGTTGATGAGGGGGAGTCTGGCAGTTGGAGAACGTCTCTTGTAGGGCCCGGGATTGTGCCTCCATTGTCGGCCAATAGTAGCCAAGTCTCTGGAGTCGTCGATACATGGTTACGACAAGAGTTTGCCCGCAGACCTCATTATGGACACGTTCGAGTTGTTGTTGTGCTTCGAGTCCTCCCATACATCGTGATAGTGACCCATCTGGGTTTCTATGATACAACACCCCATGGAAAAGAAAGAAGTGTTTTAACTCTTTTACCCCGAGTTTCCGTGTGGTAGTATAGTTACCTAAATCTTCGATAATGGGTGTTCGACAGTCGTTGTCTGGTATGAGTTCGCCTTCCGTCAGCCAAGTTGAGGGGGCGGTCCGTCTCTGTACTGTCACAATCTCCTCTTCTCCCAAGAACTGGAGTTTAGAAGTCAGGGTCGCTAAGCAATCGGCGTGTCTGTTGTTAGTGCGCCCAGTATGCGTTATGATGGCGTCAACGAAGTGGTTCAGCAGCTTTTGTGCCTTTGCCCTGTGAGGAGCAAGGGTGATTTCCTTGAGAGAGTATACCCCGTTCATCTGGTTCACCAGCAGCTTGAAGTCGCCCCTAATTTCGAGGTGAGTAGCTCCTGCTTGCTTGGCTAGCGATAGCCCAAGGAGGAGAGCTTCGTATTCCGCCGAGTTGTTGGTACATTTGAAATCCAATTTGAACGAGTGGGAGAATACTTCACCTGTTGGGGATACCAAAGCGACGCCCACCCCTCCAGTATTGTTGCTCGGGGTAGCGGATCCATCGAAGTATAACAGCCATGTGTCTGTTTTTACCAACGTTACCTCGGGGAACTCCCCTGGTACCTCTTCGTGTAGAGTCGTTGAGTCTTCTCCCGGGAATGCGGCAAGAAGGTCGGCTACTGCTTGTCCCTTGATAGCCTTCGGAGACACACAAGCTATGTCGAACTCGGACATCTGTAGTAACCATTTTGCTGGTCTCCCAATCAAGGCGGGCTTTGAGAGGAGATATTTGATAGGATCCGCCTTCGCCATCAGGACTACTTGGTTGGAAAGGAGATAGTGTCGAAGCTTCTGTACCGCGAAGACCAGAGACAGGCATGCTTTCTCAGCTTTGGGATATCGAAGCTCCGCGTCCTTTAGGGTACGGATGATGTAGTAGACCGGGTATTCCACCCCTCATTCGTCTTCCTGTGCCAGTAGTGCTCCGATCGCGACGTCACTTGAGGCGGTGTAGAGGAGTAGTGGTCTTTCTCGTGCGGGAGACTTCATGACCGCCGGTGATAAGAGTAATTGTTGTATCTTGCGGAACACTTCTTGTTGAAAAGATGTCCAGGCGAATGTAGCATCTTTCTTTAGCAAGGGGGTGAACGAAGCCACGAATTGAGCGAGTCCCGGGATGAAGCGTCGAATATAGGAGACTTTCCCCATCTTTCTTTTTAGTTCTCTCACCGTCTGTGGCGGTGGCATGGTGGTAATGGCTCGGGTCTTGGACGGGTCGACCTCGATCCCGTCTTTGGTCACTTGGAACCCGAGGAACTTCCCTGAAGAAACTCCAAAGGCGCACTTTAAAGGGTTCATCTTCAGCTTGTATTCCCGACATCTCTCAAATACACGTCGTAAGACCACTATGTGTGATGCCCCGGTCTTGGATTTCACGACTATATCGTCTACGTAGTCCTCGACCTCCTTGTGCATCATGTCGTGGAAGATGGCTGTCATCGCTCGCTGGTAGGTAGCTCCCGCGTTCTTTAGACCGAAGGGCATAACTGTGTAGTAGAAGTTCCCGAGGGGCGTCCGGAATGCCGTTCTCGGGGCATCATGCTCGAACATCTTTATTTGATTATACCTGTTGTATCCGTCCATGAAGGAGAACATGGCGTGTCCACTGGTGGCATCCACAAGCATGTCAATATTCGGGAGCGGGAAGTCATCTTTTGGGCAGCACTTATTCAGGTCCCTGAAGTCGACGCAGCAACGTATTTGGCCGTTCTTTTTCTTAACGGGTACCACGTTTGCCAGCCAAGTGGTGTGTTGGATTGGTTTCATGACCCCCGTTGTTAGCAGCTTCTGTATCTCGGCTTTTATCTGTTCTTCCACGTCGTGTCTGAAATTCCTTGGTTGTTGCTTGACTGTTCTAGAACCTGGGATTATGGACAAGTGGTGCGTTACCAGTTTTTCATCAAGTCCTGGCATCTCCTCGTACGTCCAGGCAAACGTGTCCTGGTATTCTTTTAGCAAGCCCACGAACTTGGCGCGCTCCTCAGGTGACAAGGCTGAACTAATGAAGATGGGCCTGGGTGACTCATTTGTTCCGATATTTATTGTTTCGAGTGCGTCTGAGGTGGAGTCCGTCCCATCTTGTAGTTGTGGGGGCGCTCCCTGGACTTCGTCCTCGACTTGCTGCTCGTTGTAGTTGCATTTTCCAGGGTGGGGAGAGTTATGACTAGTCTTCGCTGCTAATTGCTAGAACTGGCGTCGGAGGTAAACTACTCTCCCTTTAGCGTCCTGGGTTGTCACGAAGCTTCCTGCCCTTTTGTGTGTTACTGTCTTACTCCCTTCTTCTCCTTGCTTCGAGTCCCCGCCTGACTGTTGTTGCGGGTCGCCGCTCTCCAGGGATATCCAGTTCGGGAGTGGTATACTGTAGACTTTGTCTTCGCGTTGAAATACTTCGTCTTTCGGATCTACAAACTCAGCGTCGTATATCGATGAGTATGGGGAGGGGGATGCAGTTACACGGACGATACCTTCATTTAGGACTGCTTTCAAGCACTGGTGGTAAGTAGAAGCGATGACTTTGTTCTCGGGTACCCAGGGCCTTCCTAGTATCATGTGGTACTCTGGTTCCTTTTCGATTACGTGGAACTTAGCCTTCGTGTGGATGGGTCCCACCTTCAATTCCAAGTTGATGTGTCCATATGTACTTGTCTTGTTCCCCTCGAAGTCCTTCATTATGATGGGATGGTAAACTATTTGTTGTTTAGGAATTCTTGCGATTCTCAGGGTTTTGAGGGAGATTACGTTGACTGCTGCTCCGGTGTCGACTAGCGCTCTCTTGAACTCCGTACCTTTGATGTGAGCGGTCACATAGAGGGCATGGTTGTGTCCTTCTTCAGCCAGCATATCCTTATCGGTGAAAGTGATGTCTTGCGTCTGTGTATCAGGCATTATGGACATTTCGGAAATCATGGGTAAGGTTGGAGTGAGGGTGGCTTCAAAAGCAATGCGGTTAAGGGCCTCGAACGTGTCTATACGCCGTCTTTTCGAAAAAATGGAGGGTTTCACATAGTTTTTCAATGAGAAGGGTAGCTTCCTCCTTTGCTGATTTGTCGTAAGCGGTGAAGCTCTCGATGTGGATTGTTGTACTGAGATGAGATTCTTGCGCCATCATCCCCCAGGGTAGACGTTTCCCCATAGAAAACCTTCTGGATGATCTCCCACTGTGGTCGCCAACTGTTTTTACCTGGAAAAACAATGCACCGTCTCTGGGTACTTTCGTAGTGTTCGAGATCAAAGTCGAACAAGACGAGCCTAAACCAAGTCAATGGCCGTTCACGTCTTGCTTCGGTCACAGAGAGGATAAAGGTTGATCTAGGGAGGGAAACAGCGAAGAAACTTGAGATCAGGTTGCGGATGTGTTTCGGTGTAAGAGTTCAAGATTTCCGTCGTGAAGGTGACTGGAAATCTCCAAGGCTCGAAGTGTGTTGGGTTGCTCAGGTGTGTTTACTTCTGAGGCTCTGGTTTATTCAGGTGTTCTGAATATCTGGTTGTTTCTGAAAAAATGTTTTGTGATAGGTGCCTTAAAACACCTATTCAAGAGTACCTTATTAGACACTTTAGTTAGCTTATACCTCGTACATTGGTTATTTAACGTTGTTTTCTATTTTGCAGGTACAATATCTTTAAATTACACAAAAGAAACAAATAACATCTCATTTCATTTGAAGAACCTACAAGGTGGTGGACAGCAGGATAGAAAGCCTTTGAAGTGCCAAAATCCAGAATTACTGAGGCACCCAGCCAAGTTTACTCAGGGCTGCCATGGAGTACAAGCATATGGGGCACCACCAAGAGTTCAGGGCGCCGGGTTATTCCCAACCCCAGCACAGCGCTAAGGGGTACCCACTTATCCTAAACAAAAACGCAGGATTTCTTTTCCTTCCAGATCTAATCTGTGTCTGAAATTTAAAGAGAGGAGAGACAGGAGCAGAGAGGAGAAGAAATGGCGATTTTCTGGGTTCACTGGATGAATTCACGATGGGGTTTTTGAAGCTGATGCAAGTACAAGCTGCGGTGTTGGTTGGTGAGAATTTTTAGAGTTGAAACTATCATATCTGGGGGTCAATTGCTGTTCTCTGGATGGGGTTTGCTGTGAATCTGAGGTGGTGTTTCAAGAACTCAAGATGGGGGTTTCAAATCCAAGACGGAGCAGGAGCTGTACAGGGAGATTTGTTGAATTTGGTGGTTCAGGGATAAATTGTGATTTGAAATTCAACCAAGAAAGAGGCCTTATGCCTGCTGATTCTCGATGGGTTTCGGTTCTGGTTTGTAGGGGGTTTCTGAGGTCAGTTTCTGGCTGTACACAAGGGACTCGAAGCTGCCTGATGATGGGGTTTTGACGGTAATTCTCCAAGGGTGGAGTTTGGTTCAGATTTCTGCTACTGTTTGTGAGCTAAAGGGTTGCTGTGGAGGTGGTTTCTGTGAATATTGATGGGGTTTCAATGGCTGATTTAGGTGAAAGTCTGAGTACGGTTTTGGTTCAGTTCAGGCCGTAAGATGGAGTTGTTGCTGCTGGTCTGTACAGGCTGTTTGTGGGTGCTAATTTGTATGGGCTGGATATGGGCTTGGTGTCTTGGCCAAGAGTGCAGGGACTTATTTTCTAGGTCTCAATTTTATGGAGGTGAAAACAAGGGTTCTGAGGCACAGAGAAGATATAAAAGGAGGCGAGAGGCAGAGGAAAAATCATCTTTAATCTATCTTTTACAATCATCTTTGGAGGCGCATAAAGTTACAGGATTTTGGAGTTTGTTTTTCTTATTAGCTTTGAGTTTTTAACAACTTATTTTGACTCAAAGATTATGTTTTCTTTCAAGAACATGAGTAGCTAAGTTTTTATTATTGGTTAGGGTTGATTTCAAAACCCGAAACATGGATTTATAATTGATATTCAATAAGCGATTTTTCCGCAATTCTTCTTCTTTATTGTTCAAGTTCTACTATGCTTTTATTATTCATGTTATTTGATAGTTCAAGTTCGAAATTGAATTGTTGATTAACAATTGCTAGTTGAGATTTTCTAGACCCGTAATTGTCTTGGAGATCTCAACACAAGTAGCAATATATTAGTGTTGATGAAGGGATTTGGTTAAACACTTTTATGTAGAAATTGACACTAGTGTATGAGTCGAGCTTATGTGCTCATCACTAGGAGTAACCTATTTCATAGAATTTAATGCATTCAATTGAGTTTTATCTAGAGAGCTTATTCTAGGTGCTCACATGAATAGAATCCTTGAGGAGAACTTATTCTTCTAGGTGAATATAGGAGATAACCGGATTAGATGAGCTTATATCTTTTCTAGGGTTGCTAATATCGAGAAGATTGTAGAGAATTAGCTTTATATCAATTTGATTCCTGTTTCGTGGTCGAGAATGATTCCTTAATCAATGTTTCTCTCATATTTGATTACATCTTATAATTTTCAGAATTTTTGTTATTGAAAGACAACAAACGTGAACCTTATAACAACAAAAACTCACACCTCCCTGTGGATTCGAACTCGACTTACTTTGCTACATCTTAATTGTGTTGTTTAAAATCGAGAATATATTCTTGATAGGTTTGACACCTTATCATTTTGCCTTAGAAGATAGAGGAGGCCTCTATTTATAGTTTTGAACTCACCCTGATATCTCGATAGAGAAGGTGGAAGTCGTGGAAGAGTGGGGGAGTGGATGACATGAGTTGTTTTCGGTAACTGCTAGGATCGTGTAGATCATGTCCACTCGGCGCCACTTTATCGTAACTGTCCATTATCCCTATCAGTTCCTTTCAACTGTCGTAGACCGCCAGACCAATACCCCTAAAGTTATCCCCCTGTGTGATGTTTTGATGTCTCGAGTGATACGCAGATATTGCGTAGTTGAGTTGAATCGAGTCTGAGTAGAGTCGTATGACTAGGATGTCATGACCAATATGAGTATGGTGTCTTCAAGACACGAGTAGTAGGTGTATAAGAGTGGCCTTGGTTGTTGGCCAATGCCAGGAATTCATAGCACCATTGACTTGTGGCGCCATAGCCCAAGGGGCTACGGCCTTGGCCAAAGCCTTGGCCTTTGGCCAAGGCCAACTTCCAAAGCGCTTGTTTAGCGCTAACCCTGTTATCATGGCGCCACGGCCTTGGCCTTTGGCCGAGGCTAGTTTCTCGTGAACCCATGGTGGCTCATGGTTCGTGGTGCCATGTTATATGGCGTTATGACTTTGGCATTTGGCCAAGGTCAACTTTGTTGCAGCTGGTGCGTGTTGGCTATGCCTTGGTTATGGTGTGCGTGTTTACGCTACAACATACTTGAAGTCATGGCGTGTTTATCCATGGTATGTTAGACTATCCTGAGTTTGGGATGAGGTCTGCTTAAGCCTGTTTAGGCTGTTGTGTGCTTCTCAGAGAGCTCTGGACATGCCTAGAACTTCGATATTCCTGAGGTTTTCATTAAGACTCGAATGTTGAGTCGTACAAAGAGGTAATCCATGAGGATGCGTCTCTGTTAACTCTTCACCATGTACCATATAGTGATCTGGTTCTGATGCCGAGGAATTCGAGGCGATGTCGACATGAAGCAGATTAATGGGTTTAATGTGCTGGTGAGTTTGTCAGTACTTCACTATGATATCATCCTCTCCACCGGGGGTTATAAGAGAGAACTCATAGAGAGTTTATTCAGCTCGTAGATGGGTTGCATTCTGAGTTGTAGAGATGTGCCTGAATAGGCAATTGCCTAGGTTAGGCATGGTTAGAGAGTGGTTTTACAATTTTGTCCCTCTCTCATTTTTCACCATCTACAACGGTCATAGCATATCGTACTTGCTACATCTATCTACTTGATTCCAACTGGGACGACAAGGTTGCTCTTTCGGGAGTTTAGGTTTTGAGACCTTGATCGATATTTCGAGGTGTTTATTGCCTAAGTAAACTCAATATCCTCTCTCTTGGTGTGAAAAGAATTCGGTGAAATATCTGTAAGTTACTAAGGATATTATCTAGCGATTTGACCTGCCCCTATTTGGTTGTTGTCCAAAGGTTGTAATCGTCCGATTGGAGGTCGGGTAGCGATAGTTCTCGCGACGGGCTGTGAGGCAACTCTTGCGTAAGACAGTAAAGGACGTCTGTTTGCGTAAGGGAGTACATGTGCGTGACCACCTTGTTGTGGTTGGAGGCGTAGGAATACTGAGGGGAAATCTTTGTGACTAATAGTCGTATTAGGGTCATATTGTCTGCACCAGCTAGTCCGAAGTCTGAGAGTAGGTGTGTTGGCGGCTTACTTCTTAAGAGTATTCAAAACTGGACTAGGTCCCGGGGTTTTTCTACGAGTTTTTAGTTTCCTCGTTAACAAAATCTTGTGTGTACTTTACTTTACTTCCGCATTATATTTGAGTCATCTTATATAATTAAAGTATCGTACTTGGTTGATTGACATAGTCTTTCGGATTCTTGTATTGACTCCCTTGTGCGAATCAATCAGATCTGAAGGAGATCTTGTTCTTGAGTTCTTGATTACAGGAACCGTTCAAGGTTTGACTTATAGGTGGACTAAACGAAAAGATTAGTGGTGTACTCGGTACCCTCGTCTTATCAATGGGTATCAAAGCAGGCAAACACCTTAAGATCTAACAATCTGTGTTTGGCTCGATCCAGCCTATAAGAATAACCATGAATAAGAACACTGATTCATGTCTTGACAACTTGACACAAAATTATGTTAAACATTCCTATTCTGGATCTGCACTAGTTGCAACCATTTCTTCACAAGAAAATTCTGGAGAGTCATCTTCTCATGGTTATGTTATTACCTTAGGTAGTAACTCTTACTATAGATCTGACTTATCTGACTCTGATGCCGAAAGAGAAGATGATGCTGAATTAGCTAGACTTTTAAAACCCTTAAATATGATCAACTCAGAAAACAAACAATTGAAATCTGAGTTGACTCATCTAAAGGAAAACATCAGAGTCAAATATGAACTTATTGAAGAACTGAATAAGGAAAATGAATCTCTAAAAGAATCTGTTCAATCACTGAAGGTTTCTGTTTCAGAAAATTCAGACAACATTAGTCACCTACAGTCTCTGATCAATGCATCGCACGAATCTGATCAAACCACTTTTATCTCTTCTAACTTGTCTATCAGATATGTATTTTATAATATCTTATACAAACAAGATTTAAATGAGACCATTGCTAATGACTTTATACAGGTTCTAAGCACACGCTTTTGCGTTCCTTCTGAAGAATCCTGTGTACCTAGTGCTGAAATATTGCCGTCAAGAAATAGTTTTAGCAAAGGTAACATTTTAGAGAAAAGTGAAAATACTGTTGTGACTATGGATAAAAGGAAAAACATTCGGAGCTTGTCAAAGGATAAACAGTGTCTTTCGAAATCTCAATAGTGGCTCAAGGTAATCAGTGAGGTAAGAAACTTAAGAAATGAACTTATCACTTACCATATCAGGTTGTTCCCTTAATAAGTAATTGTCAAACAGGTTTCTCAACAAAACATTTCTCTACATGTTGTATTCAATGCAACCCTGAGAAAGTTTGTAAGAATGTTGCTTCACACAAAAACTTAAACTCGAAACGAATGTCTCGAAACAAGAAAAATGTGAAAAAGGAACATATTCCCTCGGAAACTGAAATCATTTTCATAGATTCTGGAACGTCTACTGATGAGAAACACGTGACTCCGCATGTGACTACTTAGTCTGTCATGTCTATTGACCTCCTTTCTGTATGTTGTATCACAAGTAGTCAGACCTTTAAAATAAGAGCATTAATTCTTTTTTAACAGCTCAATATATGAGAGTAGATAAAATTAAGAAAAACATATGCAAGTTTTTTTTTAGGTTATATTATTTTAGTTTCGAAAATTTCTGAAACCTTCAAAAGGTAGAATATCACAATATACCTTATATTTCCTAAAAACTGAATTCAATACCAGTTGGTTTTGGTAGTTACGGATTTCCGTAATATATTCTGAACCTTATTAAGGAAATTTACCCTAAATAGTCTGTTGGCAAGGTTCGAATCTCGTTCTCTATTTATAAGGGACAAGCTAGAACAATTTCGAAACCACCTCGTGTGCTTATATCTCTTCTTGACTTTCGAAAAGAGAAAAGCCTGGTTACGAAAACCTCCACGACTATGAAAGGATTTGATATTGATGATGTTCTTACTATTGAAAAGGTTGAAGACTTGTTCGACAAACCCTTCGAGCTTGATGGAGAATATCTGACCAACTCATGTCACATAAAACTTGCTGAGGATGTGAACAATATTGTTGCAATGATCTCCACTGATAGTGTAGTTGATCTTTTCGACCATTACAAGGTGATAAAGGAACAAGTTGATCTAAATACTAGGGAACTAGAACTTATGAGGTTGTGTCTCAATCGAGCTTGTGAGAATATAGAAACCTTGATGAAGCTGTTCAAGAAACTTCTAGAATGCAGTCCACAGGAATCCTCAACCAGCGCTGAATAGACATTATGTGTCAAATCTAGAGCTTTTTGCCTCTATAAAGTCATCCCTATGTTTTGAAACTATTAGAAACAAAATAAAGAGTTTTGGTAGATTTGTATTTCCTTTGGTATTTTTCTGTTTCGAAAACCATTAAATAAAATTTATTATTATTTACTTGCGTCTGATTCGAATCTGTTCATGATAAATAAATTAAAAATATATATGTGTGTGTATGTTGTAATTGTTCACGCAGTTTCAAATCAATTTTCTGAAAAATATAAAATGTAGAAAATCAGAAAACCTAAATAGTACGTGAGTTTCTAATGCAAATAGAGTTAATATTTCCGAATCTATATGAATATATGTTGCAGGTTATCAAGATAATTCTTTTATCTCCTATGGAGATGATCTTTATTGTTTTAATATCTTGATACCAGGGCCTCTTTATGGTTGTGGCTGTTATGTTTGTACTAACATTTGTGTTGCAGGTATGTGTATAACTATGTAAGGAGGATATGGATTTTATGCTAGTCACAATACTATTGGATATTCTTGTGTCTTTTAGACTAAGAGTTATAGTATATGCATAAATCAATGGTTTTGGTATAATCTAGTATGACTACGGACGTGTTCGAAAACCCAAAATCTAGTTTAAGTCTTTCTCTGGAAAAGACTGTTCCGTTGTTCTCATGTCCGAGGGAATTACAACCAACGGGGGAGAGTTCTTTTGTGAACTTGTGCTTAACAGAAATATATCTTTAGGGGAGCGTGGTTGTGGAATATATAGGGAATATAATTGTTATCTGCTTATATCTTTTGTATTTCCTGACAGTTTGCTTGAGCTTATCATTATATATATATTTTGTGTAACTTGTCGAAATGTTGACCCGTGTGATTGCGATCATTCTTATATGTTGAATCGAGTTCTCTGAACTTGAGCATTTATCTCGTACCCAGATATTTTCGAGACCCTTTGTCAATTATTTTTGACAAAAAGGGGGAGAAATATTGATGGCTTAACTTCGGTCAGTGCTTGGTCTTTGACAAAGCAGTGTCATATGGGGAGAAACATGCCTGCGCATATATTGAAAAATGAATGAAGGCATGAACTAAGGGGGAGTAACACTTGATGTTACTAGCACTGTAGACTTTCGCGTTGTGATGCAGGTGATAACAATACGTCGGAGAATGATAGACATCCGAACTTACATCAGGGGGAGTAAGTGTATTGGTTATCAATATTTTTTCAATAGTACATATATTGTTTGCAGACTGACATATTTTGCAGGTACTATTGGTGTGTTGTCAAGCTAAGTAGAAGAACTCGAAGCGTAGAACTTAGGTTTGAAATTTCTCGTTCATCTATGTAAAGAGTTTTGTCACTAAAATTGACAAAGGGGGGGATTGTTAGAGCATGGCTCGGTCAACCTCACTAAGTGTTGGTATGTCAAGCTTAGTTGTCAAGCTTAGTTGTCAACTTTAGTGATCAAAACTCGACCGCCAAACAACACACAATTAGGTGAAGTCATGTGAGAGAGTTAGCTTTAGGTTGTGGAAGATTTTGGTAGGATTTAGAATCACTGGTTGAAGAGTTGAAAAAAGACTGAAGATCAAACGAAGACATCCGGCTTCATCATTCAACAGGTTAGTGAATCTAAATAACGCGATTCCATTATCTTTTACAATTGTGCTACAAAAGACATAAACATAACTCTCAGCTTGAGCTTTACATTATGACTTGATCACTTGTGACCAGTGTGTCTTATGATAACTCCGCTTTACCACTTGTGGTATTAGTGTTGTAGTTATGGCGTTCCAATATTGCTTAGGTTTTTCCTAAAACCTTTTCGAGTTGGATATAGCAATGTGATGTTATCTCGGTAGTACTTACGAGATTTGATCCATCACAGTATTGTGTCTCTTATTACCTAGTCTGGCTCTGTCGAATTGATTGCATATATTTATATGACCCAATGTAAGAGAGAACGTGACTCACACTTATGTTGTGTAGACTTGAAATACTGTTGTTTCTGAGATTCGAATACGACGTCCTGATTTGGCTCTGAACTCTAAACTTCTGAATCATTCATTTGATTATGTATATGAACATCTTGTATGCCATATCTCACTTCTGGATTCCGAAACCATATTTGTGTATCTCAACTTATGAATTTTCAATGTTTGAACCTCAATGTAGGTTTTGATAAAACTTGACGTTGATTTCGAAACCATAATCTGGTTTTCGTATTCATAAGCTATTGGTCCGAAAATGTAAACATTGTGACCAATGAGATATAACAGATTCGAAATAATTTTTGTGTGGCTGACAGTGACTTGAGAATCGAGGCCAACGTGCCTTGACCATGTGAGATCTAAAAGGTCGAAAAGACCCTGGGGTTTCCTAAAGGTTTATGTGAACCGGGAAATATATGCCTGTGCGTCAAGGCTAAAAAGCTGTGATGGTGAAACGGTTCTCGACCACATGGACTCTCAAGTTCGACACCCAAACATTCGAATAAAATTTAATATGTGTTTCTTGTTTCGAAACCTTAAACAAGGTTTTGTTAAACAGAATCTAGATTTCGAAACCAAGCTTTAGGTTTCGCTATATGGAAACTTGATTTGGGAACCTTAAAACAGTTTCGGTCATATAATGAACTTTAGGTTCCGAAACCTTAAATTGGTTTCTGCCACTGACGTACGTTTCGAAACCTTAATATGGTTGACTCAGAATGCGTATTTTCGAAGTTCAAACTCTATCATTTTGATTTGTGCTTCAACGAATTAATGAGTTTGATATTCTCGGTTTGAAGTTTGAATTCGTTCATCTTCAATGTACAACTAAGTGAGTTTGAGTCATCATTTGGAAAGTGGTTAGTCGCTCTAGCTAGTGGACACATTATTACGGATCAATATTGTACGTGATTAAATCTTCGTATGCTTTACTACTTGATCAAATATTCATTTGATATTTTGATTTGAATTCATGGATATCATTAACATGACATCTATATTGGAATCAAGAATTCTGGAGATTTAACATTTTGCTAGTTACTCGTGGAATCTCGCACCGTACTTCCAATGGTATATCTATTTGCGTGATTCAGAACGTCTAAACCTCTGTGTTCACTTAAGCTTAACACACAAGGCTTTGTCCACGTTTGTTATGATGCGTTTATGCGAAACGTTGAACCACGTTGGACCAGATCCCACTTCCACCTAGGTTCGTCTGGTTAGCCCAGCAATACCAAGGAAGTAATGTCGACATTATAAAGCTGGTGACGACATTTGGAAGTAATAATATCTAAAGAGATTTTCGAAAGTCAGGACACGATTTCGAATTGAGATCATTCCCAGGGATCATATTTGGTAAGCACCATATTTCGAATTAATAAGAAATATCCAAATATACCTTAAGATATTATTTGCTTTGGTTGCTCTTGGCTAAACATGTTTCGAAAATATATTTTCTTTATGGAATATATTTTTCTTAAATGTAAAATGCTAGAGTATTAGTTCTCATTAAATGCTATGAGACTAAATGGGGAATTTCGGAACTATTATGTAAATGTGCTTTGTGGACTTTCCGAAATTAATCTTTGCCTCATTTCAAAGCTAAAGCCTTAGTCAATATAAATAGGAGTGGTATCTCTCCTAAAAGCTTTATCCCTCTAACCAAGCTCTTCTTCGGAATTGTTAGCTTGTGTTGCCGCTTTTCTTTTCAGTTACCTTTGAGCTTTTGATCTCGGTCTAGAATTGCGTGTAAGTCTTCTCTTGGGATCGAGAAGCCTAGAAGTACCTCTTACGGGAAACTAGTTTATGTTTACTAGTCTTCTTTGTATTTTACTTGTGTTCTGTTCTATCACGTCTATCAAACCTAACGATCTTGTTTATTCTAAGGTCCTTCTCTTCTGATATAAGGCCACTCAAGATCGTTGTGATAAGAACATACTCTTTATCTATTAACCTGGATTTGTCAGCAAGCCGCTTTCGGTTTGTGTGCCTAGCCTATAGATATTGAGTGGAGATCGTCGTTATTGGATTTGTTCTTTGACAGGTACACTGTTCTTCACGGTCATATCATATCGTACTTGCTACAGCTATCTACTTGATTCCAACTGGGACGACAAGGTTGCTCTTTCGGGAGTTTAGGTTTTGAAACCTTGATCGATATCTCGAGGTGTTTTTTGCCTAAGTAAACTCAATATCCTCGCTCTTGGTGTGAAAAGACTTCGGTAAAATATCTGTAAGTTACCAAGGATATCATCTAGCGATTTGACCTGCCGCTATTTGGTTGTGGTCCAAAGGTTGTAATCGTCCGATTGGAGGTCGGGTAGCGATAGTCCTCGCGACGGGTTGTGAGGAACTCTTCGTAAGACAGTAAATGACGTCTATTTGCGTAAGGGAGTACATGTGCGTGACCACCTTGATGTGGTTGGAGGCGTAGGAATACTGAGGGGAAATCTTTGTGACTAATAGTCGTATTAGGGTCATATTGTCTGCACCAGCTAGTCCGAAGTCTGAGAGTAGGTGTGTTGGCGGCTTAATTCTTAAGAGTATTCAAAACCTGAGTAGGTCCCGAGGTTTTTCTACGAGTTTGTAGTTTCCTCATTAACAAAATCTTGTGTGTACTTTATTTTACTTCCGCATTATATTTGAGTCATCTTACATAATTAAAGTATCGTACTTGGTTGATTGACATAGTCTTTCGGATTCTTGTATTGACTCCCTTGTGCGAATCAATCAGATCTGAAGAAGATCTTGTTCTTGAGTTCTTGATTACAGGAACCGTTCAAGGTTTGACTTATAGGTGGACTAAACAAAAAGATTGGTGGTGTACTCAGTACCCTCGTCTTATCACGTATCAGTTCTTGAATGGACTTATTGCAGAAGAGAATGACCGTAGAATATACGAGAACGTGATCAGGTTACCAAGGTTATAGGTTAATTCACTAACAACCACAAAGGTACTTTATCTCCAACCTGTGCTTCCCAACTCTCAAGAGAAGTCTTTATAATCGTTAGGTAAATACCACAGAGGAACTGCTACCTAATAGAGTGTAACGATCCGCCTAATCCACCTGCTTATAGTCTACACTATGAGGCATTGAGAAATCTAAAACATCTAATTAAAATACCTAATTACGGAAGAATCTTAAGAGAAACCCAAACACTCTGATATTCATAAATGGAAACCTCTCAAGTGATATAAATATAATAATATGTTGTTGTTACATTTTCACACATAATTCAGATGAAAATATTACACAAAGACCTCTAACTCGATTAAACGTTGAACTACGAAACGTAACTCTTCTCGTGTACCATATCTTCTGACAACTGAAAATTGAAGTGGAATTGAGTGAGCACATCATCCCGAAGGGTGCTCAAAGGAAACAGGTACAACATCAAGTAATCATTATCATGCTTTACAGTTCTACTAAAGAAAGTAGTAAACACCTTTAGCACCCAACAATCAGCAAGTCATCATATTATAACATAACATGTTAGGAAAAGAAAGGTGCAGAGATTGCATCCCATACTACAACCTTCTGTGATCAACCAATGATGATATGCACACGCCGATTTCCCCAAATAATATATAATAATAATATTTCCAGGGCCTCCCGCGCTAAATAATAATATTGAAAACGGCATCCCGTCCTAATAGATAAATATCATATAAAATAATAATATTGCCACGGCCTCCCGCGCTAAATAATAATATTGCAAACGGCCTCCCGTACTAATAATAATATTGCACTTCCCGTGCTAATCAGCTTAGCGAGAATCTGTGGTCTTCCCACAGGCACTTCCCGCGGGGAATTCAACGACGCATAGCAAACAACATGCTCACCCAAGAACACACAACATGCTATGATCGAAATGTAAATTACTGAATGGTTATGAGAAAGGTATAAGAGTTCCCACCTGGATTGATGACAATCCATTCCTACCTCAAGATCCACCGCCCACTGATTCATCTCTCGTGCTTGATTAATCATAAGCACCCAATCATTCACCACAATCATCTTCCCTATGATTATGAATATTATTATGATCATGCATCTCTCCCTTTTCCTTAATTACTAACTAATACTACTCTTCTTCTCAAGAACTCAAGCTCACTGATTTACTTCCCTTAACCCTTTCTTATAAACAACAACTCTTTTCTCCCTTTTAAAACTCACCTACAACTGACCATAGAGTAGCTCGGTGGAAACCAAACATGAGAAGAAGATAAGTCTTCTCCATGCAAAAGTAATATTTGAATTACTTAAAAATATAAAATTTACTCTTAGTTACACCTCTCTTACACTTTGTCTAAATTATATATAGTTACACTCTGATTACACCCCAATTAATTAAACTAAAATTATTTATTTACACCCTATTTACACCAGTTACTATTACTAACTCTTGGAAATTACTAAGGGATGTCTACCTTTGACCTAATCTTTCGAGTGTCGTATCTTCCTCATCCGACATCCGATTGACGCGTTCTGATAGTCGATTTTGCATAACTTTTCGTGATCTATCTGACGATACTAAGATCATAATTAAATTATTATTTCATTAATTACTAAATTTGGTGTTTGAACTCAAACAATTGAGTTAATACGCGGTGTAATTGTCACTTGACTAGTCTGTAGTCATTGACCTATTAGCTGATTATCACATAGAGGATGACTATACCACAACAAACTTACACCGAAGTGCAAAGAGTTTACGATCAATTCCACAGAGAAACTTCACGTATGCTTGATGCTTGTGGTTTTCTTTCTTTAACCCTCTATTTATAACACTCAATAAGATAGGTTGCTTAGGAATAAAGCAACTAGTTACTTGTCCTACAAGTTAGCAAGTGCCCGTGTAAACGAACCCGTTACTTAGCTTGCACACAAAGATACCCTAGAGTTATCTCAATTGGAAATCTTTAAACATTATCTGCCAAGTGTTTTGTTAGCTCAAAAAAACTTCAAGATAGAGATCCAACAGACCAGAGAAAATATTTATCTTATTGACACATTGAGATTCGTTAGATGGACCACAGAAGATATTCTGATAATCTCAAGTCTAACTAAGAGATAAAGGAGTCAGAAGTTTAACCCGCGTGAAATTCCAGAAGAATATCCACGTGGACGGTTCGTGAACCGTCCTTGTGAATTCCGACCAAATACAACGAATCTGTGGTTCACGTACATGTACGTGTACAGATTGAGTTTTTGGAACTCAGGGGTAAAATCCGGAGTCACTGTTCACGAACCGGTTCGTGAACCGCCGTCGTTCAGAATTAGGGTTTAACTGGATCCGCTGGAAGTTCTGGGCTGGGCCAGTACTTAGACGTGTTATTACGCCCTCAGCTATAATCCAGTGGACTCTGCTCTAGAGTACTCCTTTTAGATTCATCTGTTTCTTACATGTGATTTGCAAGCAAACCAATGCAATAGAAAGGGCATCGAATCTATCTCGTGTATCTTGTAACCTTAGTATGGTGGGAACAAATATTAACATAACTCATGGTTATGTAGACAAGAATACAAAATCTCAATCGCTATAACACTACTAAAGTAGCCGACTATTTCGAAAGATAGAATAAGTAGGATAGAAGAATTTCCATAAAAGTCATAACAACTACTAACCTTTTGTCGATGAAGAATATTCGATGTTTTTGAGGGTAAAACCCATTGGGACACGTGTCAGAGATCAAAGAAGCAAGATCGCGCCAAAGGAAGTAGTGGCGAAGCCTCGGGATCAAACCAAAGAAGGGTGAGACCGAATATGCCGAGAGGAGAATATGAAGAAAGGGATTCGGACTCTGCCCCAAAGGACCGAAGCCCCAGAGCCATCTTCGGAATGCTACCGAAGGAACCGCCTTACTCGACAAGGACTGACACCACCACGATTGAGTCCCTTGTCTTATTAGCTGTAAACCACCCAAGCTCGGCCTATATAAAGCGAGCTTGGAGAACATTGTAAGGGTTGGAATTTTTGGGTGTAACCTAAGCGGCAAGAGAGGGATTAGGTATGTATCTCCTCTAGCTCCTTAGGATCATTATCCATGTAGTTGCAACACTGAAATACAAATCTTCATACATATAGTCTTCTGATTAATGTCTTTTACATATCTTCGGTATTGTTCTTGTGGTCTTTGTACCCTGAATCATATTTGAATAACTGTGTGTGAGTAAGATCTGAGGGCTATAGAACATCATGTACCTATGCAGATTTTCTACTCATACAGTTTGGCGCTAGAAACAGGGACTGATTAAAACAACTTAGGGTTTGCCTGTGATTTTTTTTTTCTTCGGGTTTTCAAATTTTTCATAGATTTTTTCATTCTTTCAAAGATTTTTCAAAGCTTGTTCTTTAAAAGAAGCTCCAATACCTTAAACATCTAAAAGATCCTTCAAGGCTTTAGCATGCATAAGGGTTCTATGAGCAAATCATCAGATGGTAAGGTCATCAGCTAAGGGTTTCAAACCTTGGCATGGCGAAACCGATTTCAAAAATGGTAGTTGATTTTCATCATATATGCCTTAAAACTGAGGTTAGCTACAAGAAAACGATCATGGAAAAAAGAAAACTGTAAACCTACTTTTAGGGTTTTCAAATTGCCTGCTATATTTGGAAATAAACTTTTATGAAGAAACCATTGGGAAAGATGGTTTTGGCTAAAAGACATAATATATAGTTAGGGATATATCTAAAAGGAACGAATT
>JAJJMA010199129.1:0-10985 GCA_023529015.1 Papaver nudicaule | reverse complement strand
AATTTGCATGGGTCCATCTGGCTAGCTAGCTGGTTTATTCCA
Organism: Papaver nudicaule; assembly: GCA_023529015.1. NCBI lineage: Eukaryota > Viridiplantae > Streptophyta > Magnoliopsida > Ranunculales > Papaveraceae > Papaver > Papaver nudicaule. Next base: position 10,943 of record JAJJMA010199129.1, on the reverse strand, counting down.
TGTGAGCTGGGTTGCACGGACTCGGACGCGGCGACACAGACACGACACGACACGGACGCGGACACGAGATCATGCTAAAAAAACTAGGACGCGAACACGTATATATACTATAAATTTAATATTTCAATATGATTAATGTGTTTGGGAAAATACGTATTTGATATGAAAATCACCCAAAATTCGAGCTCATAGTTCTACATAGTACAATACAAGTTGTGTAGCTATAAAACACTCGTCCAGACCAGAGTCCAGACACCAAAGCAGACACATTCACACAACTATAAAGAACACACGTCAAATAAATGTGTAACACACGTCCAAGTTCTAACAAATGTCCAAGGGTAATAATAGTAATTTTAGGTTGAAATGAAACCATTACTGAGTAACTGGGTTGCACAGACGCGCCAGTTTTGGGCACGAGTCCGCGTCAGACTCGTGTCGGACACAGACGCACCCACGACGCGCGTACGACGCGGTCAACTCGGTCAACTCCTCAACTCTCTCATTTCAAGTGATAATTCAGTACCAAAAATATTGATCTCCCAGCTTGGGAGCTTAACTATTGAACAATGCATGCTTTTAAGTAAGTTGTATATACAATATATACATATTTTGTTCTTTTCAATATTTTATACTACTTCAGCTAGCATTAATATCATATATTAGTATATTTAAAATTTATATTTACTAAATATATAAACGTGTCCGCGTCCTACATTTTTGAGACCTTGCTCGTGTCCGCGTCCGTGTCGTGTCGTGTCCGCGTCTCCGCGTCCGAGTCCGTGCAACCCAGGTTCATACCAAATGTAGTCGTTAAATCCTCATAGGAAAATAGGTAAAGAAAAAAAATAAATACTGTTGCTGTACTATACCACATTCTTAACTATGAGTTTATGACTTTCATCTGCAACCGTGCTTGGGTGCACGCGGGTGGAATGCACGCTGAGCGAGCACTGTAAACAGTGCCAATTGGGGTAGGAAAAAAGCAGCCCCAGATTAGGAGGGGCCCCAATTAGCTTGGGGAGGCCCCAATTAGTACTGTTTATGAGCACTGTTCACAGTGATCGCGCCGTGCGCGATCACTTAGCGTGCATTCCATCATTTATCTTTCATCTGTATAGAAAGTATGTCTGGTCTAGGTCTCTTAACTAAGAAAAGGCATGTCCGGTCTGGGTCTATTAAGTCCTGTTCAAATTAGCAATCAATAGTCTCAACAACAAGGGCCAATAAGAATTCTCATAAGACTTCTACTTCATGTAGGATTTTTTTTCTTATGGACTGTGGAATTGACGAGAAAAAAAACAAAATGCTGCATTTTCCATGCAATTTAGAACTTAGAATTTGAATAAGCAATCCCTTGTTATTCTTTGATCATATTGTCGAGGAAAACATGGATGAATTGTCGTAGAAAATACACCTGGAAAGACTGGTGAATTCAGTGAAAGAAAACAAGTCAGTCAGGGATGTTGTGGAAACTCAGGGGGAGAGTGACTGTAACTTCCACGGAACCTTATTTGGATATTTTTTTTTCTAGAAAGTTATCATTCTTTTCAAGTCTGTCTTTTGATTCTGAGACGTCTTTGTCTTTCTCTCTTTTCCTTTGATTCTTTCTCTTGTGTTCGAAGTGGACAGATACCGGTCCTCCACTCGTAGTAGAGGAGTTGTCATTTTAAATGAAAAGAACGCGAACCCAAGATGGTCCTTAATGTCCTCGGTTGCCATATGGCGTGTGGCTTGTGTACGTATGGCTCATGCATATACAACAGTCACATCTGTTGGACCAATAAATAGTGAAGAGGCTCAAAACTCGTGTTTTCACAACAGAGCTTTAAACTCGTGTTTTCAACCGACCTCTTCTTTTTTCTTCATGGAAAGGTACAAGAACCGGCGCTATTGTACATGGACAGAACAGGGCAATGTCCTAGTCTGAGTTGAGTGCGCGGCCAGACGTTTGATTCTTCAAGTAATCGTTTTTTTTTTTTTTTTTTTTTTTTTTTTTTTTGAAATATTACTCGTATACAATGAATAACATGATATGATTTGCAAAAAAATTTAGCTTTGCTAAAATGGTCATGACATTGTGATCATGTTGAAAAGTTATTCATAATTCGACACAATATTTTTTTATTTTTTTTTGAAATATTACTCATATATAATGAATAACATGATATGATTTGCAAAAAAATTTAGCTTTGCTAAAATGGTCATGACATTGTGATCATATTGAAAAGTTATTCATAATTCGACACAATATTATTTTGAAAAATGTAACATAAGTGTGTCAAGTAAGCTAGCATGATAAAATACGGTGGTTCAACTGTTGTGTCGCGTTAAGCTTTTAAGAAAGAAAAATCTTTGTCTGGCACAACACCGTACCACACACGTAACACACCTTCAATTGCACCCACATAGTCATGGTTGGTCTCTTGGAAAAATCCTCGAAGTTGACATCGAGTTCAGTCCGAAAAACCATATAAACAGGAGACTCCATCATGCGTTATATTGTGCCTTTGGATCACCAAACTGAATATAAAACTCCTAACTCTTAACTTGTTTTTTATTTTTTCTTCCGATTCAACTTACCCGTGTGAATGTGAACATCTGAAATTGATTTATAATATCCGACTCAAAAATTATTAAATACAGTACGTTTTTTTTTTTTTTTTTTAAATTCTAGTCAGTTCCATGGCATTGAGTCAGGTATACAAAAATCATACATGACTCAAATGCTTCTGAATCATATTAGCGGAGTTAGACCTTGAGCCAAACATCAAAAGGATGAGAAAACAAACGATCTGACATCTAATTCGACCTCAAATACGAGCCAAAACAAACACAGTGTTACAATTGAAACTAATTGTGAGCCTTGATTTAACTAGTGCACCCTAAATTTGAGAAAGACTTGATTATAAAAAACAAAAACAAAAAGAGGTTAACAGTTTTGTAGGGTATGCGATGATTTGATAATTCCTTTCATTTACATTCCCTGCGAGAAGTTAAACTAATACCAGTTTTCCAAGCCTGTTAGGTTTATGTTATAGAAGTCTGCATCATACAAGTTATGAAAATCATTTGGATGAAGTTTTCTCTTTCCTTGACTCTGGCCGTCAAGACTTGACTTGCGATTTCTCCTTCAACCATGATTTTCTTTTCGTCTCTTCTTCATCTTGATCTCTAAACCATATTGGCTTACAGAGTTCTTTTTTTCTTCATCTTAACTTTAAGTTACAGTGGCTTATAGTGTTCTTCTCTTCTCCCTTATTTTTCAATCATGGTTTCATCGTTACCTAGAACTCTTTTTCTTAAATCAAAATCCTTTGAGTTTTCATGGGTTCACATAGGAAAGAAAAGAGATCTTAAAGTTTTGGAAAGATTTAGAGGCAAATCGAATTGGGTTTTTTTCCCAGAAGAATCTATTGATTGGGTTTCTTCAGTATCATTAGCAGCAGTGGAGGGTCTAGCTGATCCAAAGCAAAAGTGGACTAGAAGATTTAATCAGGTGGTACTTTTGATGGAGGTCTAATGCAAATGGTGTCTATTTAAAGATATCAAAGACAGAACCTTCAAAAGATCTAAAATCTCGTTTTATATGCATTCCTTCTGGTGATGCGGGAGAGATTTGGAAAAAGTTATGGCTTTACCTTAACCCTAATCATGATCAAAACAAAAAAGAGGAAATTATCTCCAATGGTGATTTTCCAGCTCTTCAAAGTTCTACAGGGGAGAGTGATCATGTGTTTCGTCCATACACAAGAGGTATTGCGGTTGAGGTAATCAATTTCCATCATGGTTGGAGTAGCATTGCAAAAGCTATTTCAACCTACTTCAAATGGAAAGGCAAGCTTTTATTACGTCCTGTTAATGGTAGAAAAGCTTTATTTATGGTGGATTCAGATGAGACTTTTAATATGTTTCAAAAATCTATCAAGTTAAATGCTGGTAAATCTAAAGTGATTCTTCATCAATGGAAATCCACAGATTCTCTGATTAATAATGAGTCAAATAACAAAGGTACTCATTGGATTGGTTTACGTGGGTTGCCATTTCATCTATGGAATTCTGAGTCTTTCAATGATTTGTGTTCACCATGGGGAGTTCTCAAAGGGATTCATTCATCATCATCGAATTTCTCTCATTTGAACTCTTGCAGAATTGAGGTGCAATGCGATATTAAAAAGATTCCAGTAGTGATTAATTTCAAGAAGCATTGGATTACAGTAAAATGGTTACATGAGTTGCAGCAACATACTACGGATGGTAGTCTTCAGCAGAAAGGAAAGAATCAGGACCAGCACGATGATGATCTTGATCAAAATCATGATAATCAAGTTCATCAGACGACCTCGAAACCAAAACTGAAGTCAACTGTGTTTGTTCCTAGCGATTATTACGCCTATAATGAAGCAGGTGAAGTTAATCCTTCTTTGAATTCTGGTATAGCTGACAAGTCACCGGAAAAAAAAGTCGGTAACAAGAAAGTCACCGCTAAATTATCGGAAGAATTTTGAAAATTCAAATTTCAGTTATTCAAAGGAGAAAGGCGCGGACTCGGTCTGGTTGGAAAATCCGTTATATAACTCGGAGTCGGTTTCAAAATCAGCGAGTCAGAATCGCTATGCAACTCATTATACACAGGTTTCGGACTTGGATCATTAAATGGGCCAGATGGGTAGGTGGCACCCATGGGATTATACCCCGAATCCGGGTGTCGGCCGATATTATGTCCCTGCTCATGATCCAACCAATGATACACATGTGGGTCAGTATATGGATCAGATGGGAAGGTATTACCCGTTGGATTACGCCTCGAATCCGGGTTATGGCCAATTACAAATCCCAGTCTATGACCCGTATGTGTCGCAGCCATTGGATGTTTCCTCGAATAACAAAAACAATGTATCTCAGCATATGGGTAATTTGGTAGGATGTGGTGCGGATTATGGAGGTGAGGAGAATTCAACAGTCCATTACAAACATGCCCATGGGATAAATGTTTCTGATTCGTTGATCATGTCTTCGAAAACTGTGAGGATTCAGGATGTAGCTCAAACACCGTTGGATGGCTCAAAGAAAGATGTTGATAATTTGTCAACGACGACTAGTTTTGAAGAAGCAGCATCTCTGATTCCACTCACTAAGGATTCTCAAGAGACTGATGTGGAGAGGTTGGTACAATTTCATATCTCTTTCAACAAGCTTATGGGTATCAGATGTGAAAATCAACCTTCTAGAGACCTATGTAAGAAGCTGTTGCAGAGGGTCAAAGAGTCTGAGAATCAGAATGGTGAGGATCAATTTGATGGTATGCAGAAATTTGATGCAGATTCAGATGAAGAAAATTGGGAAGCTGAGGAAGCTAGAGGCACTGTGAGTGATAATTCAAATGGCAGTGCAAGCTCTCCAAATGTGGCTGCAGATTCTGCTAATTCATCAAATGGGTCAGGGTCAAGGGTTTCAATTCAATCTAATAGATCATAAAATCTTGTCTTGGAACATTAGAGGATTGAACGATGACCTAAAATTTACAGCTTTTAGAAATGCAATAAGAAGAAATAAACCTGCAATTGTGACTATTCAAGAAACAAAGAAAGAGCTTGTGGATGACTCTTTGATTAGAGCTTTGTGGGGAAATAATGGCTGTAACTATGTATACTTAGCATCTGAGGGAAGGTCAGGTGGAGTTATTGTAATGTGGAACCCAGCAATTGTAGTGAAAGAGGAAGATTTGTTTGGTGCTTTCACTGTTACAATAAGGTTCAAAAATGTAAGTGACAGTTTTATCTGGTTATTCACAGCAGTCTATGGTGCATCAGATGAAGCTGACTATGAGCAATTCTGGATGGAGGTTTCTGACATTAGAACAATCCTTCATGATCCATGGTGTTTGGGAGGAGATTGGAATGCAATTTTGTACCAGTCAGAAAGAAATATGAATGGAGGCAATAAGAGGAATATAAAGAATTTTAGAAAGTCCATTAATGAGAATAATTGGTTGATATTTGTTAGGGCATTGTCCGGTCAAACCCACTAGCGTTGGTATGTCAAGCTAGTTGTCAGTTTTAGGTGTCAAAACTTAATTCTTGATTTAGCCTACTAGAGTTTAGATTTCGGAATTGGGATATAGACAAAGTAGTAGAGACCTTGAAGACGAAGACTGTGAAGACAAAGAAGACATCAATTATTCTTCATCGACAAAAGGTTAGTAGGAGTTATGACTTTCTGGATATTCTTCTATTTCTACTTCATCTATTCTTTCGAAATATAGTCGACTACTTTAGTAGTGATAATAGCGATTGAGATCGTATTCTTGTGTAACGTGGCCTTGTGTCATGACCAGTGTTTGATCCCACAAATATTGTGAGTACAAGAATGAATGAGACAGATTCGGTGCCATGTGTCCATTGCAATGGTTTAGTTGCAAACTGTTAGTTGGATATGGATGAATCTAAAGGAGTAATCTTGAGCAAAGAGTCCATGGATCACAGCTGAGGACGTTCTCACGTCTAAGTTCTGGCTCAGCCCAGTACTTCCAGCGGAATCCCGATTTGACGAAATCTGACAGGCGGACGGTTCACGAACCGGTTTGCGTACCAGACACTCGGAAATTCCCTGAGTTCGAGATGGCTATTTTGTTCACGTACCAGTATGTGAACCTGACGGTGGTCATCTTGCTGGTGTCGGATTTAGTGAATATTCTCCTAGAATTTCACTCTAAGTCAAATTCCAAAACTCCTTTATCTCTTAGATGGACTTGTGTAAAACATAAACTCTTTTGTGTTCCATCTAACGATCCACAATGAGTCAATAAGATAAGATTATCTCTGGTCTGTTGGATTTCTATCTTGAAGTGTTTTTGAGCTAACAAAACACTTGGCAGATAATTCTAAAAAGAATTCCAATTGAGATTAATCTCTATTACTTGGTTATCAAGTTTAGGGTTTCCCTAACTTGTGGGACAAGTAATTGATTGCTTTATTCCAACAACCTATTTTATTGAGTGCTATAAATAGAGGTGTCTACGGACAAATACCGCAAGCATCAAGCATACGTGAAGGTCCTTAGGGAAGGTAGCGTAAACTCTTTTCACTTCGGTGAATGCTTGTTGTGGTATAGTCATCCTCTATAGGTTGCAGCTCCTCTGGGAACTCCCTACGACTATAAAGACTTCTCTTGAGAGTTGGGAAGCACAGGTAGGAGATTGAAACCATCTTTGGTTGAAATCGGATTAACCTGTAACCTTGGTAACCTGATCACGTTCTTGTCTATTCTAAAGTCCGTCTCTTCTGATATACGGCTATTCAAGAACTGATACGTTACTCAACAAGGTTGGAAAGGTAGCAACGCACGGCTGCACTCGGTGTTGTAAGACCTAGTTAGCTCCAGTTATACAAGTTCCTTAAGTGGTTCTTCGTGTATAACTGAGGTAGATACGAATTGGGCATTGCTTACTTGGTTTGCGTGTCAGCCCCGATTTGTGAAGTAGATTTCCGTATGACCTGGATTTAACAATCCGAAGGAAGTCATCTTGTGTGTGGTAAACTGATAAAGGACAGTTACACCATACGTCAACAGTAAGGTTGAAAAACCAGTATTGCTGACACAAGCCTTTGACAGCGGTCAAAGCAACTCCTAGGCCTGTAAAGGACGTCAGCTAGGGGAATCAAGTGCGTGACGATCTGTGGGGGATCTAGAGACGTAAGGAAGGCGACAGCAGCCAATTCGCTTGGAGGGCTTGAGTTGGTCTCTGCTACATCCCAGACCGAAGTCTTATAGTAGGCTAGTGTTTGTAGTCAGTTTGTACTGGGCGGTGTTCAAACTGAACGAGGTCCCGAGGTTTTTCTGTAAGGCATTTTCCTCGTTAAAAAAATCTCTGGTGTCTTGTGTGCTTTTACTTTCCGCATTATAACTCTGATTTATAATTAAAGCACCAAGTAGTACGTTATTGCCTAACTGTCGAGTTGACTCCAAAGTACTCTTTGTCGAGGTTTAACAACTCCAGTTATAAGTTTGGATATTGATTTTTGAGATCATCCAGACTTAAACCATAAGACTCACGAGCCAAAACGAAAAGTTGGTAGTATTTCGGTACCCCTCCTTTTTCAATATTCCAATGTCAGGTGGATCTTACACTTGGACAAATTCTCAAAATCCTCCACTTTTAAGTAGACTTGATAGATTTCTGTTCACTGCTGATTGGGAGGAGAAGTGTATATCTGTAGTTCAATTTAGACTTAGAAGACCAATCTCAGACCATGCTCCCATTCTGCTGAATTGCAATGAAGGTAGTCCAACAAAGTCTCCATTCAGGTTTGAGAATTATTTTCTTACTCACCCTGATTTCTTAGCTCAAATGAAAATTTGGTGGACCAACTTGACATTCTATGGCAATCCTAGCTATTGCTGGCTAAGAAGTTACAGGGTCTGAAATTTTTTTATAAGGAAATGGGGAAGAGAAATGTTTGGCTCACTACAGAGGGAAGTGGATAAGAAAGAAGAACAAATTGATGTTCTAGACAGCTTAGAAGAAATTGGTGCTCTCTCTCAAGCTGACTACACTGAAAGGGAAATGGCAAGAGTATAAAAAGGCATCTCTTAACTTGGCAAGGAAATGGCACTCAAGATCTAACGGACAATGGTTAGCAGATGGTGAGAGGAATTCAAAGTATTTTCACAAAAATGGTTCTTACAACCAGAAAGCAAATGCTATTCATTCTCTGATGATTGGTGGTACAATGTGTCATGATAAAGACTTAATCAATGAGGAGGCTAAGAGTTAATATGTCAATATATTCAAAGAAGATACACTCTATAGGCCAACATTTGATGATTTGGAGCTTCCAAGTTTGAGTTTGCAGCAAACAATAGGTCTGGAGAAGCCATTTACTGAATAAGAAGTCAAGAAAGTGATTTGGGGTTTTGGCACAAATAAAGCTCCAGGTCCAGATGGTTACACCATGGAGTTTTTCAAGGCTGTGTGGGAGGTGATTAAAACTGACATAATGGCAGTAGTGAAGGAGTTTGAGCAAAAGAGAAGCATTGACTGGAGACTCAATTGTACAAACATCATTTTGATCCCCAAATGTGAAGGTGCAGTACACATGACTAACTTCAGGCCTATTAGTCTGATTAGTGGGGTGTACAAAATAATCTCAAAACTTTTAGCTGAGAGACTGAAATTAGTACTGCCAAGTATAATCTCAGAGTTTCAGGGTGCCTTTGGTTATACTAGGCAAATTACTGATGGAATCCTAATTGCTTCAGAGTTGATTGATACAAGGGAGATAGATGAGGTTGCTGGCTTGATAGTGAAGGTGGATTTGGCAAAGGCATTTGATAGTGTTAGCTGGGGATGCTTGGATTATACAATGTCCAGATATGGATTTGGTATGGTGTGGAGAAGTTGGATTAGATGGTGCTTGTCTTCTACAAAATTTGCAATGTCCATAAATGGTACTGCATCTTCTTTATTTAGAAGCAGTAAAGGTGTGAAACAGGGAGATCCCATTTCACCTTTTCTTTTCATCTTGGTGGTGGAATTTTTGTCACTGATGTTCAAGAGAGCAACAAGTCTGAACTTGATAAATGGTTTTAGGCCTGCACCAAATGCAAATGTTATAAATCATCTGCAGTTTGCAAATGATTTGATTGTCTTTTTGGGTGACAATCCAGAGCAAGTGGCTAATTTGAAGAATGTTTTGCTAGCATTTGAAATGGTTTCTGGTTTAAGAGTGAACTTTAGCAAGAGTGCTATAGTGCCAGTTGGAGATTCAGTACATGCTGCAGAGTGTGCAACATTGTTTGGTTGTCAGTTGGCTTCTTTCCCTATGAAGTATCTAGGGATTCCCTTGGGAAGCAAATCTAAAGCAATTGGTGTGTGGGATATTATTTTGCAGAGATTCCATAAGAAACTAAACTCTTGGCAAAGGAAATATCTGTCAAAATGAGGGAGACTGATGCTCATCCAGAGTGTTCTTTCTAGCTTACCCATTTATTACTTGTCTCTTTTTCAGGTGCCAAGATCAGTGGTGAAACAAATGGAGAAGATCATGAGAATTTTCTTATGGGGAGGATTAAATTTAAAAAGAAAGAAAAGCTGGGTGAGATGGGAAACTGTTTGTTTGCCAAAAGATGGAGGAGGTGTGGGCATTAAGAAGTTGGGGATTATAAACATAGCACTGCACACAAAATGGATTTGGAGATATGGTGTGGAGAAGAATGCATTGTGGAGACAGGTGATTAATCAGAAGTTTGGGGGTAATGCAGAAGCTTTCTTACCTAATACAACTACAAAATCTGTTGGTAAAAGCTTATGGTCCTGAATTCTGAAAGTCAGCATATAGTGAAGCAAAACACTGTGGTGCATATTAAATGTGGAGATAGAGTTTTATTGTGGAAGGGTAATTGGATTAATGGGCATTCTTTACAATCTTTATTTCCAGACCTATACAAGTTGAGCAGGATGAAGGAAGCAACAGTCAAAGAGTGTGCAGTCAGTGAAGGGAACTGGAACTTGGATTTCAGTAGAAACTTGAATGAAGAGGAGATTGATCAAATATCTCAACTATTGCCCCTGTTGCCAATGATTAATGCAGAGGGTGGTGAAGATCATAGAGTTTGGCAGTTGGGTGAATCTTTCTCTGTTGCAGGATGTTACAAAGCCTTAGAAGATGATGGTTTGCTCTCTTTTCCACATAAGAGTCTGTGGAATCCTAAAATCCCACAGAAGGTAGTATTTTTTGTTTGGTGTTTGTGCTACAACAAAGCACCAACAATAGACAGGTTAAAGAATACAATCTCCATCATGTTATAGGGCCTGCGGCCCATGGATGTGCGGTCCATATGGGTTTTTCCCTTAACCATATATAAAGGAACACTACACCTTCTATCAAGGTGATTTATCCCTAATCACGTCATCAGCACGTAGCCGCCGCCGAGCTATTTCT
>JAJJMA010199119.1:0-34524 GCA_023529015.1 Papaver nudicaule | reverse complement strand
ATTAAAGATGGTAGATGAAAGTTTAGTCGCCTTAACCAAATAGAATGTAGTATCATGTGAATGATATCAAACCTTTGCGCCGGACGATTAAGAGTAAAATGTCGTTGAACTTGTATAACCCCATTTCGTAATTTAAGGTATTCCTCATTCGTTATAGCTTGTAATATTGTTTTAAGTTGAGGTATTTCTTCCACTGTAATTGATATGGAAAACTGGCTCCAATCAAGTACATCACTAAATGGTAGAACATAATGTTGCGATATAACTACGGGAACACATGCCGCATGGATTGCCTCCACAAGTCTAGGACTCGCAACTTCATATCCGCTTGGACAGAGACAAAATTTGCTCTGAGCCATCAATCGACCATAATCTTGTCCCTTTGGAAGATACTCATAAACTTGTAACTCACTGTCTTTGTCTTGCCAATGTTTAAGTAGTACTTTCCTTATGTGCCTATGAGCCCCACCAGCAAAGAAGCCAAGAATGGAACGATTAGTACTACTTGCAAAAAACTGTGTTGAGGTGAAAAGGCTTCTCTGCTCGACTTTAAACTCTGGAAGGGATACATCTCGTTCAGGTTTAAATCCCTCCGACGTGTTAGCATTGCAGAGAACCCTAATGAAGTTCTTGAAGAGTTTCGGATTTGCATTGCTTATATAAGGAGCCTGTAGTATACCACACAGAAAAAACATTTTATTAAGTATATCAGGCAACAAATTTTACAACCAATACATTTGCTAAATAGGGATGAAAACTTACCCAATCATGACAAGAAACCATGAAATGATCACCCCCATTGCTTCTGTTCCAATACTGGTGTTTCTCTAATATGACACGAACATAGTCAGTAACGAAGTGATCCATGGGATCACGAGCAGAGAAGCTAGATACGGGTGTGTGAAAATATGTTCTCATATTTGCGACACTGAAGGGAAGGAAGAACGCATGAGCTTCTTCAGGGTTTTGAGCTGCAAATGGGTTTTTCTTGCTCTCCATTTCATCGATAAAGTGGCCTTCAATTGCATAGAGCGAACCAAGCGGCCCTTCATGCACCAGAGGGGATTCGCCTTCTACGTATGTCCAAATTTTAAAAGTTTTCTCCATCTCGATGTGACTCCTGATTGATGAAAATGAAAGATTGATGCTTTTAGGCCGTTTGTAAAACCGAACTTAGACGATTTCAATATAAGAAATTCAAAATCAATGCAAAAGTTGATATTAAATGTATTGAATCAAAATGCTGTGATATTTCTTACTGATGAAAGGCGTATGAATTTCTGTAAAGTGCTCCTGTGGGAACGAAATCTTCCACTTTATTAGACGTGTAATTACGTGTAAGTACTGCTTTTCTAATGGCGTCCCTAGCTCTTGCAAGGTCATCTTCAATTATCTCGGCACTAGTAATTTTCTTCTGCATATATAACAAGTATTAAACCATTAATAACAACACAAGGTGTACCAAGCAAATTAGTACACCAAAATACTAACTAAGTAGGTTTATGTAGAACGAAGATACTCACTCTAGCAGTACTACTTGTAGCTAACAGCAGAGAAGGTTGAGACAAACTATTTGGTCTTTCATGAAATAAACTGGAAGACGGTGACGAAGACGGAGAAAAGAAGAAATCAGTGTTATAAGGAGAAATATACAAAGTGAGAAGAAGAACTAGAAGAAAAGTAACAAGGACTATCAAGTGTGTTTTGCAACTGAAAAAGTCTGCCATGTTTGATGTGAAGACAATTCAAGGAAGAAGGTTTCATCAAGGAATTTAAGACGACTTGTACTTACTATTTGTCCTTTGCTCAACTTTCTTCTTTTGTGCAACATGTGATAAGTTGACATTTTTCAGTTTGATCCTAAGAAAACAAATCTTGAGAGAGGAAATAAAATAGTAAATATTTGGGGCAGTGTAATGATTCTAGTGACGGTGTACATTGTTTTCAGTGCAAGTAAAATTATAGATAAAAGTACGGAGGACTATCTAAACACGATCCAGTCTGACCTCCAACACCCCATCCATCAGACCAAACTGTGGAAAGGATGCCGAGTATCAAGGAAGAAGCAAGAAATATAGAGCTCTAGTTACTTGAAGGTGGAGGACTACATTGTTTTTTATGGGTTCCTAACTAAAAATTGGACGTTTAATGTGCTCAGTGGACCATTAATGTGTTGAGAAATAGTTTTTTTTTTTCCTCGGCAAAGATAATAATATATTGAAACGGTTTACCGGAAGTAAGCGAAAGCAACACCAAAAGTCAAAGAAAAACAGACTCTAAAACGCTTAATCAAACAAAGAAATAAGCCCGACCGAAGAAAGAACAAAAGATTTGTAAAGGCAAAAAAAAAATGTAAGCAAAATAGTAAATAAATTTTAGACTCTACATTGTTGCATTTGATAATTCTTGCAATCGCTTTTCCTCTCGGCGCCTTTCTGGAAGTGACTTGCATTCACCAATTCTTGCTAGTCTTTCAAAACTAAACATGGGTTGAAATGCAAGATCTGAAAGTTTTCTTGTACGTGATAATGCGACAAATGTCAAACCAAAACTCTCCTTTGGTCCTATATCCACTACTGCTTGGTTAAGTGTTAACCCTTGGCTTTTATGCACTGTGATTTCCCAGCACAGGATAAGCGGCAACTGTGTACGCTGACATGTTACTCCCGAAGACGATACCCAGGTTGTTGTGATGGGAACGATCAGAATCACATTCACATAATTCGGTTCTTCATACAACTATGGACCAGTGTACTTGTCGAACTTCACCATAACAGCTAGGGGCATATGATTGGGTGATGTTTCCTCGTTTGCATACACAATATTCACAACGGTTCTTGTCGAACCATTAACCAAACCAAATTCTGTGCATATATTTTTCCTCAACATTACCCTTGATTCCTTAGACAGCAACACTGCTTTTTGCAAACCTTTAGCTTCATCGGAACTCGCATTCTCAGCTGTTCGACCCTTATTATCTGACAAAACACGAGCAATAGGATACCCAAGTTGTTTAAGTCGTGTATTGTTATAAGCAGCAGCATCCTCTTTTCTTGGAAACAAACGGATCACATTCTTGAAGTTTTCTTGCTCTTCACTTGTGAGATTCATGTATTCTGTACTTTTAAACAACTCCCAATCTTGTATGGTAGATTTCCCATCACTCAATCTTAACAATGCTTCTCTATAACGATTTTCTTCAGTTCCCGACTGTCGGACTTCTTGAAGATGGACACAATGCTCAAATGCCGAGTATGCAGCAAAGCCAGTGAGCTCCAAGTCTCTGTCTCGGCCGCCTTGAGCATATATCGGAGAATCAAACACTGGCGGAAGCTGTCGAATATCACCAACAAGCACAATTGAAACATTTCCAAACGGCTCATCAGTTGCAAAAATATCTCGACACCGAAGATCAATGTTTTCAAGCATTCGTTTGCCAATCATATTGTATTCATCAATAATTATCAACTTTGTATCAGCGAAATCGACCTGCATACATACACTTTAATCAGACACAAATAATCATTTTGATGACCATACTAATAACTCTACTTCAACTATAAAATAAGCAATAATAGTTTGGGAAATTACCTGCATACAACCGCATCGTTGCGTCTCCAACTTCTTATAAGAGTGATTCATATCAGTAGTTATGGCAAGCTCATGGTGAATGGTGGAACCCCCAATGTTGAAAGCAGCTACACCGGTGGGAGCCATGATCCTCACAGCTTTGTCGTTCCCGAACATCTCTCTTGCTAAACGAACTAGAGCGTTGATCAAAGTAGATTTTCCAGTGCCTGCTCCACCACTGACAATCAAACGGATGCTTAAACCGTCCTTCAGATATTTCTGAACCAGATTCAGAGCTGTTTTTTGTTGATCGGACAAAATAGTAATACTCGTATCTGGACCAGTGCTTGAACGTAAAACATGCCCTGTTTTTCCTAATGTGCTAGTGAATGTTAAGTGATCCTCGGTCAAAGGAAAACTGCGGAATCCTTCTGTCCAATCATGGTTGACATCAATTGACCTTAATCCGAGATCAACATCGTCTACTGGCCCAAAATTGGGTTTCATTCCTGCCGCAATCATCCATTCCTCTTGGAATTCCTCTTCTGGCTCAATTTCTTCGCTGAATTCATCCTCGACCATGGGAAGTTCAACATCTTGATTTTCATTTGCGCAGGGAAGCTCGGCATAACACTCTGCCCATGTCTGGTAACCCCGTTTCGCTTCATCCACACTTCTGTAACAGCTTTTAAATAACACTTGTTGTCTACAGAAAAATTCGAACTGATCGGTATTTGGTGTCACTTTATCTCCAATTTCAGGTATAATCCTGACAACAACCTCGGATCTGTATTTCTTCCACCTTCCACGATCAAAGTGATGTGTCTTTGCCACTTCTATCAAAGTCATATCCCATAAGTTCTCTGGTCTTTCCAAGTATCGTCTAAAGAAGGTAGGATTCGTTACCCCGTGTTCGCCACTGCCAACATGTCGCTTCCACCGCAGCTGAGAGGAGAATAAACTTGTCTCGCTGAGGTTCAGAAGCACTACCTTTCTTGATGATTTTGTCAGAGGATAACTCATCAAAATATGGCAATCTTCTTGCGCGGATATATCCCTCTCTGATGCACTTTTAATTAAAAGCCGCTTGATAACAGATGAGGAATCGTGACAAGGTCGCAGCTGATCATCAACAATCCCACGCAGAGTATCAATCAAAATTTTGGAAGCAGGTTCGGACTTTGCTGCACACTTACCAATGTACTTAGTAACGGAATCCACGGTCGTTACAGGAGACCAATCGATATTCCCTCTCCATGCTTGTAGGACAAATCGGTTATGAGAATTCACCCATGTTTCGTTTCTACAACCGATAAATCTATACATATTGTTGTCTGCTGGTTCCTCGAAAATCTTAGAAGCATTTGAAATTTCTCTCGGAAATCTGAATCGACAAACCTACACGAATGGTCAATTGGAATGTAATTCTAGCTGCGTGAAATGAAAATCTTTCCAAAAATTGTAATGTGACGAATTCAATCAACCGAAGAATAGGGGTTTTGTGACTATTGAGACAAACCTGTTTTTTTGTTATTTTACTCTTCCTTAGGCAGTAGCTTCCACATTTTGTGTGCCTCATCACATAGTTAACCAAAGAAGCGTAATCATTGTCATCATCTTCGACATTTGATCCCACATCAATCTTCTTCGCACACGGATGATCATGTATGTTGATTTTGAAAGCTGGATTGGAGTTTGTCGTGCACACAAGCTTGTCAAAGTAGTCACACATCACCTTCCGTACTGCCTCATCTGTGAAATCATCAGAAGAAATAGGTTTATCCTTGAGCCAAAGGAAGCCATGGACATGCCCACTGCCTCTGTTCTGCCATTCATATCTCCACCAATAATCAACTACGGAGAACTCATCCTTCAAAAATTCACTGAAAAACACATCTACCCTATTCTGCAAAAACCAAGAAGCAACTAACGGGTTCTCATTTAAAAGTCTTCCCCTTTCCCGCCTTCTTTCGTTGGGATCCACACTTTGTAACTGTGTAAAATCCCGATGGTTAGATCTTACACAGTACACCCAAATATGATACTCCAACATACACACAATCATTCTCAAACAAGCATCCATACAACAAATATAAAGAGTGTAAAGAGATAAGGGTTAGAGATACTTGACAAGATGATTTACTTGGTTCGCCCTTAAAGTAAGGACTACATCCAAGGATTCCACTATATAAGTATGATTACAACACTCCATTACCTTGCTAATCTTTAGGTATGTTCCTTAAGCAAGAACCTTAACTTTAGTCTTGGGCTGTAGAGAGCAAGTAGGATACTTTTCCTCTCTCCAGACCAATCCCAAATGTGTCCAACCCCTTTCTCAGTTGGTTAGTTCACTATTTATAGACCTTTTACATAGTGGTAAACAACTAATACAAACAAAGTTAGACTGACACTATTTGTCATGACTCGCCGACACATATACCTCGGCGAGCTCATTCCATACTTAACAAACATAGACGAGAGAATCTTCTTAGAGACAAGGTTGATGATGTGTCTTCCACTGAGTCAACTAGTCAACCTGACAATATATCCGTTCTGACTTCTCTTAAATGCTCACCTAAATTTCACCTAACTATTACCTAACTAATGGCGATAGGTCTTTTACTCGTTGAAACCCCTCTTGCTGATACCCTACTCGTTGGTACCATACTCGCTCATTCTTATGTCGCCCGTTTTGTTACTCGTTGATCCAGGACATCTCGGCTGCATTCTTTTTATACAACGGCCCATCTAGGATGCTTTTATATCGGATAGGTATTTTCTACCCTTACACACTTCCTAATCTATTTTCAGGGTCAAGAATCTTATAAAGTTCTGGCCATTGCAAATCGGCCGCACTAAGGGTGAAAAAAATAGTGGGTGCACCCAATTGCTTGACCATTGCTTCAAGTTCTTTTAATTTACTGTACCAGTAAGCTCTTGAACCTCTAATCTGCTTTGCATAGTAAGAAACACGCGACGATAATTTAATGTCTCCGGAGGAAACCATGTTTCAAATCTGTTCGATTGAAAGGTCACGATCTGGTGGATTAAGCTTCACATAGACGGATCCCAAAGACAACGCGTGCCACCTGGTTACTGAGTTGAGTGCGAAATAACGGAATCTGGAATCCACTGCGAAACGTCCATCGTGATATCTCATTAGGTGTTGAAAATACTGACGTTCACCGACATTTCGAGGTCTATCCTGTCTCAGATCAGCAGTACCTTTTGGGAAGAGAGTGGGAAAAGCCATAGTAATGTAACCGTTTGTCTTAAACTCGTCTACAACTTCACCTGTGAAAGGAAGATCCGCAGTAGTCTTATCTGCTTCGACTGCATCCAAAGCTCTCCTGATACACTTCTGCTGATCGGGTTGTACAAATGCACCCATGGTACCTACAAAATCATGTATTCAGAGAACGATGATGACTTAACTTCCTATGTATTCAATAATATTCATGGTTTATGAATGGGTTAGACAACCTTTCAGTAATAACAGAAAGAGACATTAAAAGAATTGTATTGACAAGCACATAATCAGCAAAGTGAAAAGTAAAGAAAGACAGAAAAAGAATTGTACCTGCTGTCTGGAATTCATCGACATGGATAACATTTTCTTCTTGCAATTCTGGAGGCCCATTGTAGTCGTCGTCTTGGTGTTGCAACTTGTCATCATCTTCATTCATGCACGGAAGGTCATCAAGGACATCATTTTCAGGCAAATTATCAATGTTAATTAACATCACTAATTTCTATATATTCCGATAATACTCATGATTCTCTTTCAACCACAACAAAGCTTGTCGAACAAATTCTCGACGTACTACAAACTCCTTTGTCGATCTACTACCAGACCTTTTCACAATCAAAATCACAGCCAAGTCACTTGGTTTATGCGGAAGAACCTTTGCAATTTCATTAACATCCTCACTACGCCACAGGGCCTGATTCCCAACGTTTTTTTTTCCGCATGTGCAACGTTAATAGCCGTTGCCCACGTGGCAACGTCAAATAACGTTGCACAATTTTTTTTAACGTTGCTGTAAATAATTTTTTTTTTATTGCGCAACGTCACGGCAACGTTATCTTCCGTTGAGCATGCAAGGACTATTTTGTCTTTTTACCGGAAATTAGATATTCCGGATATATATTTCGTTTTATCTCCTTCGCATCTTATTTTCCTTCTATCTTATCTCATCTCCTTCTTCTCCAAAAAAAACTTCTCTGGTAAAGAATCCATCTCCTTCTTCTCCAAAAAAATCAATCAAAACCTTTTAAACCTTTACATCCTAATCAAAACACATGTACCTGACATATCGATTTATCAAACTTGAAATTTTCGTAACCCTAGAATGAAATCTCAAAGAAGCCATCATCGGATTGTTCATATCGCCAAACTTAAAGAAGTTGTTCTTACTACTGGTAAAGAAGTAGATGTTCTTCTCGATCTGTTTGTATCCCTTCTCCCAATCTCCTCTTTTTCAGTTTGATTCGATTTGTAGGGTTACGAAAATTAATTTCGTTTGATTGTAGAAGGGGTTGACTACTGGTAAAGAAGTAGTTTTTGCTTCTGGTATCGAAACCATTCGATAAAAATGGAAGTTAATGGAAAGAAAGAGGAGTTGGTACTGAGAAAATCTCATGTGCCAATCGTTTTCCCCCTTTTTTGAATTGATTTTGGATGTTTTGTATTTTAGGTTTGGAATTGTGAGATCTGACTTGAGGTTTTTGTGATTCTGGATGTTTAATGCTACCATCAATTTCACTGGTAATGAGTTTGGTTTTAGGGGTTCTGGTTTTAGGGGTTTGTATTCTAATCTTGTGCTTAGGTTTTTTGATGATTTTAGGGGTTTTTAATTGTCTGTGTTGTGTTGATGATTTAGGGGTTTTTGAGGTGGGTGAGCTGGATAATTTTTGTTGATGACTACGAATAAGAAGGATTGGCAGACTTGACTGGAGAAGTGTGAAACCCATTCTTGCTCTCTTCAGGTCTTGAATCTAGTTAAGAGGAAGTGCAGGGGCATGAGGTGGAATTGGAGTTGAACGTGTTGAAAGGAGTTGGAGGCAGTGCAGAGGCATGTGGGGTTGGATTGGTGAAAGAGATGTAGAAGATGGTGGTGCAATTGGTGTTGGAGGTGTAGAAGATGGTGGTGTAATTGGTGTTAGAGGTGGAGTTGGTAAGGTGGAGGAGGTGTGGTTTATAGAGGTGGAGGTCATAATGGTGGAGCATGAGGTGGCAATTGGACCTTGGTACAGATGGATGTGGATTTGTTGGTGGAGGTGCGGTGCAAGTGTGGGTCTCAGGGGTGGTGGAGGATTTGATGGGGGTGCAAGTGTAGGGCAGAGGGGAGATGGAGGATTTGGTGTGGTGCAAGTGTAGGCTCCCTTGGTGGTGGAGGTGTTAGTTTTGGAGTGGAATTGAACTAACTTGTATTTTGTTGTTTGTTGGTTACAATCATTGTCTCGGATGAACTAAATGGATTCATGGCTATTCTGGTGGACACTCTACCGTACTGTAAGTTATATTTTGCTTCCATGTAGTTGAATGTGTAACATTACTCTGAATACTACTGCACTACAAGAATGGACATTAAGGTGGAATTTGTAAACTTCAGAATGACAGAGTTTAGACTCTTTAAATATACTCTGTTCAATGTTTAGGCGGTTGCATGGATCTTCCCTGGGATATTTTCTGTCATAAGATTTCAACCCGATTATGTCCTTGTCGTCGGAGTATGTTTGACCTTAAGCATTGCTAATATTGTTGGCTTCACCAAGTGCCGCAAAGGTAAGCTTTACTTTCAACCCTATCATAAATCTAGCAGTAATGCAGTATGGCCTGCCCTTGTTAATTGTTCTGTGTCTTTGCTGACCAGTGCAGCATGCAAGAGAAGCAAATGATATTGTTGGTACCTATATCCTTGGTTAACGAGTTGATACGTTTCTTGCTCCTTTTTAACCAGTCACCCTTCTTTTGAGGAGGTTAACTTGATTCTTAACGTTATATGAAGTACACAAATTCAGTTAGGACCCGTAGTATTGATTTGGTGTGAGTATTAGATGGTGGCTGAACTAGTTGCTGAATCCAACTCATGATAACCATGGTTAAATTTAAATTTATAGTATTCTGTGATTATGCCCAAATCCTCATGGGAGAAAAATGGAAGAGGAAGAGCCAAGGCTAAGTTATACTATTAGTAGTCAAATGCTTGACTATTCACTTTGATTTTTAGATCTTAATGGTTTCCTGGTTTTGGCAGCATGCTGGAGAAGTTTATGGGGAGAAGTCCATCCTAGCAACTGAGATGCGGGAACTCCAGTCTCGGCTAATCACTTTCAATTCTAGATGAGGTCTGTTATTAGCTTGCTTTAAAAGTTTACATTTTCGCTTCCTGTACTGCAGTAAGTTCCCCTTGTATCTATTATATTGAGTACAATTTGATGACTGCGTTCCCTTTAGCAAGTCAATCTTGAATTCTACTGTGTGAAGCTCTTGCCATGTTTCATATTCTACTTAACTTCATGCATGTATTTTTTTGTATTTGGTATTTTATTTTTGTATTTGGTATTTTTTTTAATACAATGTTTAGTATTTTTTCTAATACAATATTTGGTATTTTTTTTTAATCCTAAATATATATTCCGCAACGTTTATAAGCGCTGCTTAAATTATCTAAACCGTTGCTCTAAAGAAAATTGCAACGGAAGTGGTGACGTGTGGTGACGTCACTTACGTTGCTTCATTTATAAAAAACGTTGCTTTAAATAAAAGAGCAACGTTACTAACGTTGCTTTAAATAAAAAGAGCAACGGGAGAAGCAACGTAACTTACGTTGCTTTAATTAATTACAGCAACGTTATTAGACGTTACCAAAAATTTGTAACGCCGTTTTCGCAACGCTAATAGTCGTTGCTTTAATTCGGCGCAACGTCTATATTCGTTGTAAACCGGTCCCTGTGGCGTAGTGCCTGTACAAAATTGATGACGTTTCCTCCGTACTTAAATTGTTGTCCTTTAACTCTATACATGGACATCATCGGATGGACGCGGGCAATCAAAAGCTTCTTGAGATCAGTCAATCGAGACAACACCTCTGGCACATCTCCTGGATCCATGTTGTTTGCTTTACTAAACAACAAAATTCCTCCTGGATGTTTCTTTTTATCTTTCTCACAAAAGCTACAAATCCCTTTAGCTGGAATATCAAGAAACTTCGTGTTGCACTCCACACATCGACCCCATCTAATCTCATCCATTGCTTTTCTGAACTTTTGAGCATTGGATGGATGAGAAGTCATATTTGGTTGAGCTTTTTTACGACGATGATTTCTTTGGTGCACGTTAAACATGGCTCGCTTAACAATTCTTCGGTGCATTGTACCTGATGTACGATATCTTCGTTGACGTGCAACATGAGAAAGTGGGGAAGGCCGAAGAGATTGTATTGTTAACCGAGCATCGAACAGGTTTTCCTCATCACTTGCTTCTAAACTCTCTGTCGACCTAAAACATAATATGCAGTGTTTAACAAAACAGTTCTGGAACCAACAACATGATATGCTTGACTACTTAAGTTCACAAAACTATATGGTTTAACAGATACATTGTATGCCTAACCAATGTCCTACCCCTAACAAATGCGTAACCAATGTCAAATTGATGAATAGAGTTTTTGAAGGATTACCTCACAATTCCATTTGAGGCAGTCACTTTCGCTATGTTTCGGGAGCCATATATTACTGGCACATCAAAGAGTCCATCTTGTGCAATTCTTGGACTTTGACGCCTTGCGAGAACTAACTTTGTGTAATGCAGTATTCGATTCTTATGCAGTCGATTCATACGCAGTCGTGCGCGTCTTGCAATTCTATCTTGCTCTACTTCTTGCTTAGATTTAAGACTCTCCATCAAACTCGAAAAGATGTGTTTCACTGGAATTTCAAAATGCACAACTTCACTTTTGGTTTTTTTTTAGGCTGTTTAACACACACACACAAAAAAAAAAAAAAGAATCATTAACTCAATATCCAGACAAACAACTATACTTTAACTATAAAATAAGCAATAATAGTTTGGAAAAATACATACTCGGTTGCCGTGTGGAACAGACTTCGCTTTTCTCTTTCGATCTCGAACTTCTTGATCAAGTCCAATTGGGCTTTGGGAGGGAATTTGCGCCTGCGGAGTTAACCTTTGACTCCTACGCAGTGGTAAAATTGCGACAGACTTCGTTTTTCTCTTTCGATCCTGAACTTGTTGATCATGTTCTATGGGGCTTTGCGATGGAACTTGCACATGCGGAGTTAACCTTTGACTCCTACGCAGTGGTACAATTGTGATGCATTTACTTCTTTCTTTTTTTCGAGGCTGTTTACCATAGAAAAAAAAATCATAAACTTAAATAAACGCCTAAAGTATGTGTTAATGCATTACATAAAATCTCAAACATGCTACACAAGGACATACCTGGTTATCGAGGGAAATCGACTTGCCTTTTCTTTTTCGTGATGCTTCCAAGTCATGGTCATCCTGACGCTGACCCGGATTGACTATTCTATTGCCCCTGATAACTACTGCATTTCTCTTCCGTGATACTTCTGTGGCGTGCTCATCTTGTCCCTGAACAGTAAAATAAGGAGTTAGCAGAGGTGAGACAACCCATGGCTATTATATCAAGTGATAAAAATTATATATATACTGGCAGTAGTCCATTGAAGAATATATTCTCTAGCAACTAAGAATTTAGAAACAAGTATACTATGTAACACTACTATTTCATCTCTATACAAAAAGGTAAACCAGATACAAGAAAAAAAAAGTGAACTAACTCCAGAAATTTTCAAGTGAGTTCCTTTTCCTACAGCAAAATTTAGGGAGAGACTTGAAGCGAACAAGGAGAAATGCACACCACATGTTATGCAAGTCATTGAAGAATAATTCGCAAAGCTCCAGCTATTAGAAGCCAGTTGCAGTGAGTTTAATGTAACTCGTAATTATCTGGAATACACAATGTTAGGGAAGCTTGCCTCTGGAGCTGACTGCCACAACTTTTCATGTGTAGTCTGGCAGCATTATAGAATATTTATGTTTTGGATATGAGGGCCCAAAGGTCTAGTAAGAGGACTTGTTTAGCATTTTCAAGCAAGAGATGATCATAGACCTCCCAATGCTATAATGTTTTGCTAGGTTATCTTAATGGATCATAGAAATTTTGCTGAAAACTGAAATTTCATAGTAAATTAAAAATTCACCTCATGGGGATTTGTAGAAGCCAGTTCCAGTGAGTTTAATGTAACTCGTAATTATCTAGAATACACAATGTTAGGGAAGCTTGCCTCTGGAGCTGACTGCCACAACTTTTCATGTGTAGTCTGGCAGCATTATTGGGCCGACCGAGCGAAGAGAGGGAGGACCCTATATATGGTGACTTTGTGTCAAATGAATAGTGACTTTTTTTTCAATTTGACACAAAAAGATTGGATTTCATGTTTACAAGTTTGTGAAAATTCGAAAATGCCCCTCAAAAAGGACATAGGCGTAAAATTTTAATTTCTTTTCCTTTAGACAGCTTTGTAAATAAACCAAAACATGAAGGGTAATCGCGTAATTGTTCCGGTAATAAAAAAGGACACGGAGGTTGGAAATAAGAGAATTGTTGAGGGTATTTTGTTCAAACAGTTTAAATATCGACCCAGGGGTCCCGGGATCGAATCCTACCCCAGAAACTTCGAATCGATTTTTTCTTCTTTTTTTTTTTTTTTTCTTCTACTTCCTTAGGCAGAAACTTCATTTTCCATCAGCAAAGAATCGAGTCTCCACCAGCAGAGAATTCACTCCCCACCAGCAGAGAATTTCTGTTCTTCTTCTTGATTTCGTTTCTTCACCATTTCAACACCTACGCGATCGCCAGCAGAGAATTCATTCTCACGCAGTTCAGTAAAAAATTAGGGTTTAGGTCTTCCATTTCAGCACCCCAGTAGCAAATTCGTCTCTATCAATTCAATTTCAGTTGGTTCCTCTTTCAATTTCAGTGGTGTTGAACAAAATTGTTCACCGAACTTGGAAATTGAAAAAGAAATCAACTCAAAAAGGTGTCATATTGAAAGAGTGTATTCACATTCAGCCTTGATGTTAGTAGCTTACTTGACACTAGTCTTGTTTAAATAAATTACTCGCTTGCTTGTAAATTGGCTGGATGGTTCATTGTATTTTAGAAGTAGACCATTGATGTTAGTAGCTTACTTGACACTAGTCTTGTTTAGATAAATTACTCTTTTGCTTGTAAATTGACTGGATGGTGAAACTTCAAGAATCAGTTATACTGCCTCAGTATCGCTGCTGAGTTTTGCAAACTTTTATTGTGATAATTTTTGTCTATGTTCGGTGTTCCTACTATTTTTGTTGCTTTCCATTCCGTTTTGCTGTCGAGTGTAAGGAATGTTGGACATGTAGCGCTGAAACCAATTTTGAAGGAAAATTGTTCTTGGACCTTGGTCTGTGCACTCCAACAAGGGACTCAGAATTTGGATTGTGGCCCATAATATCTTATCAAATCAGCACATCGAACCAAACTCTGGATTCCCAATTTCCCAGAGTGGAGCTGGCAGCACCTGAATTTAGTGTGAATCATGGCAAGACTTAGCTCACTCTGATTTTTCTTACTGTGAAGACTTAGATGTTGATATATCTGAATGAACATCTATTTATCTTATATATATAGTTTTGTTTGTTGGTAGTGTCCTATTATTTTCTTGTGTTACAAGTTGCTAAGATATGGAAATATTTGATTGCATGTCTTCTTCTATTGAATCGAATCAGGCAGAAGTGAATAAGAAACAAAAAGATAGGTAACCCAACACAGCAGATTCAAGAGCCGACGTTAAGATATACTAGCTTTATCTCCTTGGGTTATCATAGAACAAAGCATGAACCTTTGATTTTGGTTCTCCAATCGGAATTATTAAACTCATCGTTTACGCAACTTTTGCCAATTCTGGATCTACAATCACTTATCTAAAGTCTGCTCATATCTAGGTAAGTTTTAGAAGGTGAGGCCATATGCCCTTCTCAATATTTTGGTTATTTTCATAGTAAGTTTCAATTACGGACATAGAAGCACTAGCAAGTATCACCCTTTTCCAAACCTTGTCTATTTGCATGTTTTGTTTAGGGTTTCTCTTTAGCCTTCTGAAATGTACATGAAAGTCATTGCACGCTAAACATTGTCAATGTTCCCAATTCATTTAAACTTTCTTGTATTTTGAACTTACTATTACTGTTGTTTTTCGTGGTTCTGATCTTGTGATTTTCTTAACAGGCAAACCAGCATTCTTATGGGAACAAACACATCTTTTCTTACCTCCATATTTCCATGATGACTTTTGGCTGCAATCTCCTTATGTCAATTAGACTATAGTAAGTGTGTAACAAAACAACCCAAGTTCCAGGAGAACTATGAACTCTTGTTTGAACAGCTAGTCTCTGACTGACCCTAGTACTTTAGGTCAGAAGGAAAAAGATCGAATGTCATTCCCAAGAAAAACAAAACAAAAGTGCGAGGTAAGGCAATTGGAATTTAGGCCCAGAAACACTTAAAGGCTTGAACACCCAAGCCAGTAGTTGGTAACTATGTTTGTATGTTTTAGTAGGTGAGGCCATATGCCCTTCTAAATATTTTGGTTGTTCTCATACTAAGTTTCAATTACGGACATACTGTGGGTACACTTGAGATGCTTGTGCTATATACTGGAATATGAGAGATCAATTTTAGATGGCGCTCTCCAAATGTCTAGTATTTTTCTACTCACATTTTGTTTCAAATTTTAGGTGTTGTAAGTGAGCAGATTTCCTGTTTGTTACCAAAATGAAAAGTCCAAGACTTCAAGAGCTAGCTCGGCTTCGAGAGGTATCTGAGAAGGAGAAATGGGAACAAAGTCGGGCGTATCATGAGGCTTGGTTGGCAGAAACAAGTGGTAAGATAATCCGAGCAGATTTTCTGTTTGTTAGTATAAGGATTTAACAAACATGTAGGCTTATAATATCGATTGTTTACATGTGCAACAAGTAAACAAAGAGTGATTCGAGTAGACAAGAATCGCAATGCACAAAGACAGAGACGAGCTTTGTTAACTGAAGATCAGAAAAAAGAGATAGCTGAAAAAAATCGTCTAGCTTATGCAAAGAGGAAGCTTGAGAAACAACGTTTGGCAGCAACATCACCATTGCGCAGGAGTGACAGATTAACTCCCAAAGTTCAGTGTCAAGCTAATGCATCAAGCCAACCTAATGCAGCAGTAACATTTGTTATTCCCTCCCAAAGTCCCATAGAATATGACTGCGATGCATCCCGAAAGAGAAAAGGAAAGTCAATGGAGTATGTAGTTTCCCTATCTATCACTGCATATTGTATAGTCGAATTTTGGCTTTCATTTTCACTTCAGGAGTTCATTTTTTTTTAATTTTTTTTTTAATGGTAAACAACCTCGGAAAAAAGGAAGAAGTGAATGCATCGCAATCGTACCACTGCGTAGGAGTCAAAGGTTAATTCCGCAGGCGCAAGTTCCCTCCCAAAGCCCCATAGAACTTGATCAACAAGTTCAGGATCGAAAGAGAAAAGTGAAGTCTGTTGCAATCGTACCACTGCGTAGGAGTCAAAGGTTAACTCCGCAGGTGCAAGTTCCCTCCCAAAGCCCCATAGAACTTGATCAACAAGTTCATGATCGAAATAGAAAAGCGACGTTTGTTGCAATCGTACCACTGCGTAGGAGTCAAAGGTTAACTCCTCAGGCGCAATTTCCCTCCCAAAGCCCCGTAGAACTTGATCAACAAGTTCAGGATCGAAAGAGAAAAGTGAAGTGTATTCCACACGGCAACCGAGTATGTATTTTTTCAAACTATTATTGCTTATTTTGTAGTTAAAGTATTGCTAGTCTGGATATTGGGTTAATGATTTTTTTTTTTTAATTTTTTTTTTTTTTTTTTGTGTGTTAAACAGCCTCAAAAGAAAACCAAAAGTGAAGTTGTGCATTTTGTAATTTCTGTGAAACACATCTTTTCGAGTTTGATAGAGAGTCTTAAATCTAAGCAAGTAGAGCAAGATAGAATTGCAAGACGCGCACGATTACGTAAGAATCGACTGCGTAGGAATCGAATACTGCATTACACAAAGTCACTTCTCGCAAGGCATCAAAGTCCAAGAATTGCACAAGATGGACTCTTTGATGTGCCAGCGATATATGGCTCCCCAAACGTAGCGAAAGCGACTGCCTCAAATGGAATTGTGAGGTAATCCTTCACAAATTCTATTCATCAATTTGACATTGGTTACGCATTTGTTAGGGTAGGACATTGGTTAGGCATACAATGTATCTGTTAAACCATATAGTTTTGTGAACTTAAGTAGTTAAGCATAAATATCATGTTGTTAAGTTCCAGATCTGTTTTGTTAAACACTGCATATTATGTTTTAGGTTGACAGTGAGTTGCAAGTGATGAGGAAAACTTGTTCGATGTTCAGTTAACAGAACAATCTCTTCGACATTCCCCACTTTCTCATGTTGCACGTCAGCGAAGATATCGTACATCAGGTACAATACACCGAAGAATTTTTATGCGCGCCATGTTTAACGTGCACCAAAGAAATCATCGACGTAGAAAAGCTCAACCAAATATGAATTCTCATCCTTCCAATGCTCAAAAGTTCAGAAAGCAATGGATGAGATTAGATGGAGTCGATGTGTGGAGTGCAACACGAAGTTTCTTTATATTCCAGCTAAAGGGATTTTTAGCTTTTGTTAGAAAGACAAAAAGAAACATCCAGGAGGAATTTTGCTGTTTAGTTAAGCAAACAACATGGATCCAGGAGATGTGCCAGAGGTGTTGTCTCGATTGACTGATCTCGATAAGCTTTTGATTGCTCGCGTCCATCCGATGATGTCTGTGTATAGAGTTAAAGGACAACAGTTTAAGTACGGAGGAAACATCATCAATTTTGTACAGGATGTTAATGAAATTGCAAAGGTTCTTCCGCATAAACTAAGTGACTTGGATGCGATTTTGATTGTGAACAGGTCTAATAGTAAATCGACAAAGGAGTTTGTAGTACGTCGAGAATTTGCTCGACAAGCTTTGTTGTGGTTGAAAGCGAATCATTTGTATTATCATAATATAGAAATTAGTGATGTTAACATTGATAATTTGCCCGAAGATGATGTCCCTGATGACCTTCCGTGCATGAATGAAGATGATGACAAGTTGCAAGACCAAGACGATGACTACAATGGGCCTCCAGAATTGCAAGAAAAAAATGTTATCCATGTCGATGAATTCCAAACAGCAGGTACAATTCTTTTGATATTTTTCTTTACTTTTCACTTTGCTGATTATGTGATTGTCCATACAATTCTTTTAATGTCTCTTTTTGTTATTACTGAAAGGTTGTCTAACCCATTCATAAACTATGAATATTATTGAATACATAGGAAGCTAAGTCATCATTGTCCTGAATACATGTTTTTGCAGGTACCATGGGTGCATTTGTACAACCCAATCAGCAGAAGTGTATTAGGAGAGCTTTGGATGCAGTCGAAGCAGATAAGACTACTGCGGGTCTTCCTTTCACAGGTAAAGTTGTAGACGAGTTTACGACAAACGGTTACATTACTATGGCTTTTCCTACTCTCTTCCCGAATGGTACTGCTGATCTAAGACAGGATAGACCTCGAAAGGTTGGTGAACGTCAGTATTTTCAACACCTAATGAGATATCACGATGAACGTTTCGCAGTAGATTCCAGATTCCGTTATTTTGCACTCAACTCAGTAACCAAGTGGCATGCGTTGTCTTTGGGATCCGTCAATGTGAAGCTTAATCCACCAGATGGTGACCTCTCAATCGAAGAGATTCGAAACATGGTTAACTCAGGAGACATTAAGTTATCGTCGCATGTTTCTTACTATGCAAAGCAGATTAGAGGTACAAGAGCTTACTGGTACAGTAGATTAAAAGAACTTGAAGTCAAGCAGTTGGGTGCACCCACTATTTTTTTCACCCTTAGTGCGGACGATTTGCAATGGCCAGAAATTTATGAGATTCTTGACCCGGAAAATAGATTGGGAAGTCTGGATCCCAATGAAAGAAGGCGAGAAAGGGGAAGACTTCTAAATGAGAACCCGTTAGCTTCTTGGTTTTTGCAGAAGAGGGTAGATGTGTTTTTCACGGAAATTTTGAAGGATGAGTTCTTTGTGGTTGATTAATAATGGAGATATGAATGGCAAAACAGAGGTAGTGGTCATGTCTATGGCTTCCTTTGGCTAAAGGATAGTCCTGTTTCTTCTGATATTTTTACAGATCAGGCAGTACGGAAGGTGATGTGTGACTACTTTGACAAGCTTGTATGCACGACAAACCCCGATCCAGCTTTCAAAATCAACATAAAGGATCATATGTGTGCGAAGAAGATGGATGTGGGATCAAATGTCGAAGATGATGACACTGATTACGAATCTTTGGTTAACTTTGTGATGAGACACACAAAATGCGGAAGCTACTGCCTGAGGAAGAGTAAAATAACAAACAAACAGGTTTGTCTTAATAGTCTCAAAACCCATATTCTTTGGTTGATTGAATTCATTACATTACAATTTTTGGAAAGATTTTCATTCCACACAGCTAGAATTACATTCCAATTGACCATTTGTGCTGGTTTGTTGATTCAGATTTCCGAGAGACATTTCAAATGCTTCTAAGATTGTCGAGGAACCGGCTGACAACAATATGTATAGATTCATCGGTTGTAGAAACGATGCACGGGTGAATTATCACAACCCAGCTGTCCTACAAGCACGGAGAGGGAATATCGATTGGTCTCCTATAACGACCGTGGATTCCGTTACTAAGTACATTGGTAAGTATGCACCAAAGTCTGAACCTGCTTCGAAGACTTCCATTGATACTTTGCGTGGGATTGTGGATGATCAGCTGCGACCTTGTCACGATTCCTCATCGGTAATCAAGCGACTATTAATTAAAAGTGCATCAGAGAGGGATATATACGTGCAAGAAAATTGCCACATTTTGATGGGTTATCCTCTGACAAAATCATCAAGAAAGGTAGTGCTTTTAAACCTAAGTGAGACAAGCTTATTCTCCTCGCAGCTGCGGTGTAAGCGACATGTTGACAGTGGCGAACACGGGGTAACGAATCCTACCTTCTTTAGACGATATTTGGAAAGACCAGAGAACTTACGGGATATGACTTTGATAGAAATGGCAAAGACACATCACTTTGATCGTGGAAGGTGGCAGAAATACAAAGTCGAGGTTGTTGTCAGGATTATACCTGAAATTGGAGACAAAGTAATGCCAAATACCGATCAGTTCGAATCTTTATGTAGACAACAAGTGTTATTAAAAAGTTGTTACAGAAGTGTGGATGAAGCAAAACGGGGTTTCCCGACATGGGCAGAGTGTTATGCCGAGCTTCCCTGTGCAAATGAAAATCAAGATGGTGAACTTCCCATGGTCGAGGATGAATTTGAAGAAGAAATTTGATCCAGAAGAGGAATATCTAGAGGAATGGATGATTGCGGCAAGAATGGCACCCAATTTTGGGCCAGTAGACGATGTTGATCTCGGTTTAAGGTCAATTGATGTCAACCATGATTGGACAAAAAGGATTCCGCAATTTCCCTTTGACTGAGGATCAAATAAAATTCACCAGCACATTAGGAAAAACAGGGCATGATGTACGTTCAAACACTGGTCCAGATATGAGTTTTACTGTTTTGTCTGATCAACAAAAGGCGGCTCTGAATCTGGTTCAGAAATCTCTCAAGAACGGTTTAAGCATCCGTTTGATTGCCAGTGGTGGAGAAGGCACTGGAAAATCTACTCTGATTAACGTTCTAGTTCGTTTAGCAAGGGAGATGTTCGGGAACGACAAAGCTGTGAGGATCATGGCTTCTACCGGTGTAGCTGCTTTCAACATTGGAGGTTCCATCATTCACCATGAGCTTGCCATAACTACTGATAGGAATCAATCATATAAGAAGTTGAGACGCAATGATGCGGTGGTATGCAGGTACATATTTAATTCAATAATATAATGTGTTTCATGCATGAGTTACTTGATACTCCATTGCCACTTTGATAGGAAGTAATAAGTTCAGAATGTCTGTATGGTAAGAAAGCTCACTCTGTATCGATTTTCTAAAGACTGATATCAATATTGGAGAATGTTTTCAACTATTGGTTACCTACTAAAAACTGTCCTTTTTTTCATTAGCAACCTACGAAAATCTTCAATTAGTCACGACTTGATATTGTAAAAATCTTTTGAAATCATTGATTTACTGGATTTCAATGTGTATATTATTGATGAATACAACATGATTGGCAAAAGAATGCTTAGAGACATTGATCTTCGTTGTAGAGATATTTCTGCAACTGATGAGCCGTTTGGAAATGTTTCCATTGTGCTTGTTGGCGACATTTGAAAGCTTCCACGAGTGTTTGATTCTCCATTATATGCTCAAGGCGGTCGAGACCAAGACTTGGAGCTCACTGGCTTTGCTGCATACTCGGCGTTTGAGCATTGCGTCCATCTTCAAGAAGTCATCCGACAGTCGGGAACTGAAGAAAAAGATTATAGAGAAGCACTGTTAAGATTGAGTGATGGGAAATCTACCATTGAAGATTGGGAGTTGTTTAAAAGTAGAGAATACATGAATCTCACAAGTAAATAGCAAGATAACTTCAAGAATGCGATCCGTTTGTTTCCAAGAAAGGAGGAAGTTGCTGCCTATAACAATACACGACTTAAACAGCTTGGGTATCCCGTTTCTCGTGTTTTATCAGATAATAAGGGTCAAACAGCTGAGCATGCGAGTTCCGATGAAGCAAATTAAAAGGTTTGCAAAAAACAGTGTTGTTGTCTAAGGAATCAAGGGTAATGTTGAGAAAGAATATATGCACAGAATTTGGTTTGGTTAATGGTTCGACAGGAACCGTCGTGGATATTGTGTATGCAAACGAGGAAAGATCACCCAATCATATGCCCCTAGCTGTTATGGTGAAGTTCGACAAGTACACTGGTCCACAGTTGTATGAAGAACCGAATTATGTGAATGTGATTCCGATCGTTCCCATCAAAACAACCTGGGTATCGTCTTCGGAAGTAACATGTCAGCGTACACAGTTGCCGCTTATCCTGTGATGGGCAATCACAGTGCATAAAAGCCAAGGGTTAACACTTAACCAAACAGTAGTGGATATAGGACCAAAGGAGAGTCTTGGTTTGACATTTGTTGCATTATCGCGTACAAGAAAACTTTCAGATCTTGCATTGGTTTTGAAAGACTAGCAAGAATTGGTGAATGCAAGGCACTTCCAGAAAGGCGCCAAGAGGAGAAGCGATTGCAAGAATTGTACGAGTAGAAAATCTGCATAGGTACTCGAGGTACCACATCCATCAGATCTACTCGCACATACAGTTTATAATTGTAGTTTGTAGTCCGAAGACAGTAGAACAGCATCGAGGATGTAATGAACAGTGATGGAAAGCTAAGTAATGCAATATCAACAAGATAAATAACTTTCTGTATATTACTACTGCTGAGATTACATGAATTAAACCCTAAGGAACCAGAGGAGATCACAAACCTAATCTCTCTCTTGCTACTTAGGCTCAACCAAACAAGAATCCAACCCCTACAACATTTTCCAAGCTCGCCTTATATAGGCCGAGTTTGGGTGGTTTACAGCTAATAAAGACAAACGACTCAATCGTGGTGGTGTCAGTTTCTGTCGAGTAAGGCGGTTTACCCTCCGAAGCTGAACCCTGGGCTTCGGTCCTTTGCGGTAGTCCGAGTCCTTTCTATTCCGAGTCTTTTACTTCGCTTCAAGCGCAGCTCCCATCAATCCAATTCGTCGCTGTTTGATCCTTCCGATATGACTTCACCTTCGGGATGCGAGACACGTGGTCCGAGGGGTTTTTACCCCCTACAAGAATTATCAAATTCAACACTGTAGAGTCTTCGGTTTGTTTACTGTTTTGCTTACATTTTTTTTTTTGGCTTTACAAATTCTTTGTTCTTTCTTCGGTCGGTCGGCCCACACCCACCGTGGTAGCGGTCATCTAGTAGAATATTTATGTTTTGGATATGAGGGCCCAAAGGTCTAGTAAGAGGACTTGTTTAGCATTTTCAAGCAAGAGATGATCATAGACTTACCAATGCTATAATCTTTTGCTAGGTTATCTTAATGGATCATAGAAATTTTGCTGAAAACTGAAATTTCACAATAAATGAAAATAGTCACCTCATGGGGATTTGAAGGCACGAGTGTTTCATCTGAAACGCTTGCGATGCTACTCTCTGAAAAGCTTGCGATGCTACTCTCTGGGTTAGAAATATTAGATATATTATTTGGGAGAGGAGCCGGTATATGGTTCATTCTATCATTTGCACTGAAAGATCACTTCTCTGCAATGAAGGTGGCTTGACATTACACTACTGGAACCCCATTCTCAAAAATAAATCATAAACTTAAATGAACGCCTGAAGTGAAAATGAAAGCCAAAATTCGACTATACAATAAGAAGTAATAGATAGGGAAAATACATACTCCATTGTCGTGTAAAACAGACTTTCCTTCTCTCTTTCGGGATGCATCGTAGTCAAGTTGTATGGGACTTTGGGAGGGAATAACAACTGCTACTGCTGCATTAGGTTGGCTTGATGCACTAGCTTGACACTGAACTTTGGGAGTTAATCTTTCACTCCTGCGCAATGGTGTTGTTGGTGCCAAACGTTGTTTCTCAAGCTTCCTCTTTGCGTAAGCTAGACGATTTATCTCATTTTTCTTTTCTTCAGGTAACAAAGCTCGTCTCTGTCTTTGTGCATTGCGATCCTTGTCCTTTTGAATCAGTCTTTGATTACTTGTTGCACACGTAAACAATCGATATTATAAGCCTACATGTTTGTTAAATCCTTATACTAACAAACAGGAAATATGCTCAGATTATCTTACAACTAGTTCCTGCTACCCAAGCCTTATAATACGCCCGTCTTCCTTCGCGTTTCTCCTTCTCAGCTACCTCTCGAAGCCGAGCTAGCTCTTGAAGTCTTGGACTTCTCATTTTGGTAACAAACAGGAAATCTTCTCACTTACAGCACCTAACATTTGAAACAAAATGTGAGCGGAAAAATATTATACATTTGGAGAGCAGCATCTAAAATTGCTCTCTCATTCCTGTATACTATAGGTACAGTATTTCTAGTAATAGAGTGCAAAATTACACTCTCTGTGTCATAAAGAACAACAATAATCAAACATGGAGATTGCCTTTCAATCTAGAATAAATTCCTCAATAGCAACTCACGTTTCAAATTTAATCAAAACAGAAACTTCCCCTACATGCACACTTGTAGCTGACTTTAGCTCTGATATGTTTGCTTCTAACAAAGCTAAGCTTCCAATATGAGCATCTATGCATATATCAACAAGTGACAAAGATTTCATTTATAGAGTAAGTGCTGAGTTGGCATTACAAAACATGTGTGGTTATGACAAACAAATTTAGGGTCGAAAAATTCTACTTCGCTAGTCTGGCATGTATATGTGACTATATGTTTAAAATCTGCACACGTATTTGATTGTGAATTCACCAGGGCATACTCATAAAAAAACTAAGATGGATTTGTAAGACTGAACATGATAATACTTTTATTAACTTAAACAACAGGGAAAAACATCCACTACGCAGAAAACCACAAGATAATAAAATGACAAACAACTAAGCTACTGGATATCAGTGTACCTGCAGGGATTGATCTTAGTGAATGATCAGTTAGGTTTTCATCTCCAGGCAACTCAGCAGGAGGCTCGACCTCAATTTCGTCAACAATTACTAGTGGAACTTCTTGTTCTTAAACTCGAAATTGCTTGGCTCCGTCTTTGTCCTGGATAGAGATTATAACCTTTGCTCTTTCATCACGCGCCTTTGGTGGTGATTCAGTTTCGGCTTTAGTAACTGAACTTTTAGGTTCTTTCTTAACTGAATCCACAACTTTCAAAACTTCTCCAGCTGATAGAGCAAGTGATGCTAACTCCTGCTTCTTCAACCTATGTAAAACACCAATTTATTATGTGAGAGAGCTGAAAACAGAAGGTACACTATTACCACATGACCAAAACACCAGTTAAATGAGGGTATTCTTTATACTCTCTACAGTCATAAACCAGAGCCTACATGTTAAAAATTTTATATCAATAATTTCCAACACTAAGAACTGCCATCAATTCTCACAACCAGAATCAAAACCCTTTCTGAAATGATATCTTGGTGAGCTTCCATCTAAACAAACTGTCACCCAACATCCAAAAATCCACAATTTAGCTTAAATCATCAATCTTAACGATATTAAGAACAGTTTTTTTTACCAGCTCTTTTTGCTTATAGAGGGTTCAAAGGCTCAGCCTGGGAGGAACCAAAAGCAACAGAGTGGAACAACTCGAATCGCATTCTTAGAGAAGCACCTGACAAAACAACGAATTTCAATTAGATTAATTCATGAAAGAACTAACTCAGTCAATTAGGGCAACAACAAATTCAGATTTCAATCAATTAGGACAACAAATAAATCAAATTTCAATTAGGGCATGGAAATAGTTCTTACCAATGAGTGTGTTCCGAGTGAAATTGTGTTGATTTCTTCTTCAATTTCCAAGTTCGGTGAACAATTAAGTTCAACGCCACTGAAATTGAAAGAGGAACCAACTGAAATTGAACATAAGTTGATGGAGATGAATCTGGTACTGAACTGCGTGTGAATCTCTCCCTAAATCATGTCGACGAATCGAACAACAGTTGAATCTTTTCTAGCGTTCGTTCTTCGCAAGTCTGCTGATTTCTTCTTCAATTTCGTCACTCATGTCGAAGAAACAAAAACAAAAAGAGAAGAAGAAGAAAACGATGGAAAATATTTGATGGATTTTGGAGGGGGTGGGAATCGATCCAGGGAATTCTAAATCGAGTTTTGCACTGTTTGGACAAAAATGCCCTCAACAATCCTCTTATTTCCAACCTTCGTGTCCTTTTTTATCATCGGGACGATTACGCGATTACCCTTAACGTTTTTGTTTATCTACGAAACTGTCTAAAGGAAAAGAAATAAAATAATCGCCTACGTCCTTTTTGAGGGTATTTCGGATAATTCACAAAGTTTAAGACATGAAATTCAATCTTTTTGTGCAAAATTGAAAAAAATGTCACTATTCAATTGACACAAAGTCACCATATATAGGGTCCTCCCTCGCTTCGCTCGGTCGGCCCAATTAGTTCCAATCAACAATTTCTACTAGCATTGTCTGTAGATTTGGTAGTACAGGCAATCCATATGCCATGGCCGATGGGCACTGGAACATATTGACCAATTTAGACATAATGAGCTTACGAAGTTAAGACTTGACTGTTGCAATTTATAGATTACTACTAGTCCTGTACTACACACAGTTCTAGCCAAAGCACCGAGGTTTAATTGTTGTCATAGATAGGTCATGAATCTGAATAACCATCATACTAGATTTCAACACAATTTAGTTTCATCAGTACGTAGTGGCAGTAATATTACTTCTTCCACCATTTTTTTTTGATACTAATGAAAAGATTTTATTTGAAATTTTCAAACTGATACATTGTTGATGTCTTCCTCTATCCAGTTCAATATGTCTGGAGGAAAAAGATCATAATACTCAAAGTTTCCATTATCTATTCTAGCTTTTCTTGCAAGATTGTGAGCTAGATTATTAGCTAATCTATTGATAGACTTACAAAACCAAAATTCAAAAATAGAAAGTTTTTCCTTCGTATCTTCAATTAAGCCTTGATTGGACCAGTGTACAAATGTTTCTCCTTCATTGATAGACTTGATCGCATTGTCACAATCCCCTTCAAAGATAATTTTCTGATACCCCATCTGTGCTACCCATGTTGCTGTTTCCCTGATTGCAAGACATTCCAGATGTTCAGCTCCCATTTCCACATGCAATCCTTCACCAAAGAAAACTCCTTTCGCAGCTAAGCATTGACCTGCAGAATTACGAACAGTCAGTCATATGCGTCCAATATTATGACCTTCTATGTAAGACGCATCGATATTGCATTTTACATAGTTTCCTTCTGGTGGAATCCACTTCTTGACCTGCATATTTTGATTATTATCATGCACCTGCAGATCATCTGAAGAACAAATTCTAGTCAGATTCCCTATTCTAGTGACTGTACTTGCAGTGTATGGTTTTATTCCTTGGAAAATAAGGGAGCATCTGTCCTTCCAGATCATCCAAGTAGTACACATGAACCTGCAGATAATATTACTATCCTGTATGTAAGGAAGATTGATCATACTAACCGGATCACTGAACCAGCTAACAATCCAATCATGATAATCACCAAAATATGTATGAATAACTGAGATGTCTATGTTCATTCCTGACAAAACTGTTCTTGCATAAGCACACTCAAAAAAGATATGTGTTGGTGTTTCTAGAGTTATTAAAAAAACTGCAGTGTCTTTTAATGTCAGGTTTGTGTCTAGCAAGCCTGTCTCTTGTGGATAGAATCCTATTTAGACTTCTCCATATGAATAATTGAATCCTATGTGGAATTTTTAGTTTCCAGAGCCCAAATGTTCTTATCAAGGGTACTATTAGACACAAACCTATTAACTTCATCTGTACACAAAGTGTTATAGGCACTTTTGACACCGGAGATTCCTTTCCTATCAGGTTTCCAGAGAATAGTGTCTTCTCCAGAATCTGACACATACATTTCTAGTATTTTTCCTGCACTTTCATGTTCAAACAATGAATTGATCAGATCAACATTCCAAATTCTAGTATTTGTGTGAAATAAATCACATACTTTAGTAACAGTTGAATGGCTAGATAAACCATTTAATGGTTCAGGGGGGCTATTATGTCCTATAACCCACAAGTCTAGCCAAATGTTTATCTTTGTACCACATCTTACTGTCCAGAAGTAGTGCTTTTGTACTACTTGAAGACCAGTATGGATACTTCTCCATATCCAGGAACACCCATCTTTGGGCTCATCTTCAACATGTAGAAAATTGTCATTACCTGAATATTTAGCCTTTAGGACTCTCACCCATAAGGCTTCTGGTTTTGTGCAGGCTTTCCAAGCTAGTTTGGTAAGCATTGCATCATTAAACTTTTATAAGTCCCTAAACCCCATTCCTCCTAGATTTTTAGGTTTACACATTTTGTCCCATGCTAGTAAGCACATACCTGTGTTATCTTTATGTCCCCACCAGAAATGTGTTTGAATTGAATCTAGTTTGGATAACAGTGTTTTGGGTATCTTAAAACACCACATCTGATGGGTTGGCATTGCATTTAGGACATGCTTTACCATGGTGGATCTTGCTGCCTGATTCATGGTCTTACCCTTCCAAGCTTTTAATCTAGAGCCAAAAGATTGCATAATTGGCTTGAAAGCTTCTTGTTTGTTTATACCCTTCAAAAGTGTGACACCTAGATATTTATCAGAGTCATCCATGATGGTCATATTCAACTCCTTTGCTATATCTGTTCTCCTCTCTGGACTAAGATTCTTGCTAAAATAGACACAAGACTTAGTAAAGTTTAAGATTTGACCTGAATTCCTTCCAAATTCTTCAATATTGTCTAAGATACCTCTGACATTGTGCATATCTGCTCTTGCAAAAATGAGAATGTCATCTGCAAACATAAGATGAGAGATGGCTGGGCCACTTCTTGAAGCTTTTACTCCAGATATAAGATGGTTAGATTCTGCAAAAGATAGACTCCTAGAAAGATAATCCATGGCAATAATAAACAGTAAGGTGAGAGTGGACAACCCTGCCTAAGACCTCTAGTTGGATTGAACTCTTTACATGGGGACCCATTTTGGAGAACTGAGATGGATGTGGTTGCTATACATTGCTCAATAAGATTACAGAACTCTCTATTGAAACCAAAGGTTTTTAGGACACCTAAAAGGAAAGGCCATTCTAGTCTATCAAATGCCTTAGAAAGATCTAGTTTTAGAGCCATAGTACCTCTATATCCTTCTTTATGTTTCATACTGTGAATAAGTTCATGTGAAATTATTATATTGTCATGAATTGCTCTCCCTGGGACATAGGCACACTGAAAAGGTGATATTAGATGCTTCAAGAAAGGTTTGATCCTATTTGCAATGATCTTGGAAATAATCTTATAGGTTATATTGCATAAACCTATAGGTCTAAAGTCTGCAGGACTCTTAGGATTATCACACTTAGGGATCAGAGAAATAAAGGTTCTATTTAGTGCTCTTGGCATGTGACCAAATTAAAAAAACCTCTGAACAACAACAACTATATCAGCGCCTACAATGTGCCAATGATTGCTATAGAAACCAGCCTAAAATCCATCTGGACCAGGTGAACTCCAAGCAGGCATGCTTTTTACAGTTTCCCAGATTTCCTCTGCAGTAGGAATGCTTGTTAGAGTAGCATTATTTTCCTCTGCGATGATAGTAGGGATCACTGTGAAAACAGAATCAGAAAGTAATGGATTAGTAGTAGTACTAACAGATTGGAAATGGGTAGTTAGGACCTTACCAATTTCTTCTCTATCATTATGCCAAACTTCTTGTGAGTCACAGAGTGCATCAATGTTGTTTCTGTGCATTCTTCTATTTGCCAGAGTGTGAAAATAGCTAGAGTTATTGTCCATCTCAAGTATGTACTTGTCCCCTGATTTTTGTTTATAGAACTCACTTTGTATATTAAACCAGGTGACTAAGTCACTTGTGAGTTGAGCTATTCTAGCATGTTGATTACTACAGGGAGGCTCAGTTTGGATTCTATAGAGTTCATCTTGAATTCTACTTAATTAGTACTAGTGTCTCCAAATTCTATTATGTACCATTGTCCTAGTCTAATTCTTGTTTTTTGCTGCTTTTTCCCTAATTTGTGAGCACGTGACCCATTCTCATCTGTATTCCACCCTAAAACAAGTTGGTTCAAGAAACTTTCATGTAGCATCCAATTTGCAAAAAATTTAAAAGGTCTCCAGAGTTTCCTAGTTTCTGATTCAGTGACTAAGAGAATGGGACAGTGGTCAGAACCTGCTTGACTTAAGTGTGAGAGTTTGGCTTGAGAGAAATTCATACATCAGTCTGAGTTTTCCCAATGCATAATATATTCTTGCTTTCCTAATTCCAGTCCCATACTTGTTACTGGACCAGGTAAAATCCCTTCCTTCATATCCCAAGTCCATCAATCCACAAGCATTTATATTTTCCTGCACATACTTATCATCATAGCTAGCATTAGAGGAGTTAACAAAGGAGTGTAAGTGAACATTTAGATCCCCTATTACAACCCATGGCTGCATTAGATTTTCACTAAGATCCTGCATAAATTCCCATTGAATCTTTTTGGCATCCAAATAGGTAGAACCATACATAAAAGATACTAGTGTTTCTGGTTTAGCAGGGTGCATTTTGACAAGAGCATGTATAATATTATTTGATGCATCACAAACATCACAAGAGATGCCATCCTTCCACATTAATATTAAGCCACCTGCAAGACCAACTCTGTTAATACAAACATAATTACAGTATGTAGGGACCTAGCAACATTTATCATGTCAGCTTCTTCAATCTTTGTTTCAGAGAGAAAGATGAAATCTGGGTTTTGAGCTTTAACTAGAGTGGCCAGCTATTTTTTGGTGAATCCTTTTGCTAAGCCCTGAACATTCCAGGCTAAAAGTTTCATTTTGGAGAAATTTGTTTGTATCCAAATAGTGGGGGTTTGGTTCTTAAAGGAATTAGCTTTTAACAAACTTTGTAAGTGCACAAAGAAATAAAATTTGAAAGAGATTGAAAAATATATTGTAAGTGCTTTTAACAAACTTTGTAAGTGATTTGTGATGTTTGTATTACCTTAGGTGCAGCCCCTGATTGATCACCATGAGAACTTTCTTTTGCACTTTCTATCACCATGTCATGCTCCATTTCATCTAATCATGCTGCCTCACAGCTTGTACTGCCTCCCTTTCCATGCTGATTACCTCTTGCATTTCTTCCTACAGGGTTTTCTTCAGTCCTATGTCTTTTGCCAGCTCTACCCTCTTCTGTGTCAGACTGCTGTTTCATTTTTCCTCCTGAGTGCTTCACATATGTCAGCTACCATTTGCTTTATGCCATTACTTACTGGAACCTCATATTTCTTAGCTAGGTCTTGATAATAGCCAAGATATTCCTCAGGTGAAAGTTCTCTTAGTTCCATCTCCTCAGTCATTTCCTTACAAATACCTTCATCATGAGCTACAATGAAGCATTTATCACAGAGGGAGTGTGGTTGGCTTTTCCAGTGATACCTTTGCCATACATCTTTTCCTGTACAAGAGTTCCACCATCCTCCTCTGAGCAGTAGTTTGTTAAGTGGTACCTTGATGTAGGCTGTTACCATGCTGTATCCTCTTGGCTTACAATTCCTTGGAAAGGTGTCAATTAATTCCCCTAGTTCCAAACAAGCTTCTTTGATCATATCTTCATCTTGATGTTCAGGTAGAAGATTCATGAACTTGACTTCCCAAACTTGGTGAGTGAATTCATAGTCTTTGTATGCAACTTCAGTGGTGTATTCCTGAAGATTCATGTGATACGTTGCAAAATTCCAGGGCGTATTCTTGAGAATCCTGGTCCTATCAGCTTTACTTGCCAACTTGAATAAGTACAGATTTTTACCCACAGCCTTTACTTCTTTGCCTTTGTATTTTTTCCAAAGTCTATTCATCTCCTTGCGGATCTCTTTTGTTTCGAAATATTCATCAGTCATTAGCTTGCCGATTAATGTAAAAGACCATTCTTCAGCTGATTTGCTTAACACTTGTTGAGAGCCAACATTTCTCCTGATGTTCATCAAGCTAGTATCTCTAATATTTGATCTTTCCAACTGCGAGGTGATGGCTAAGATTTGGTTGCTTGATGGTGTAGCCATTGTATGAGCTTTGGGAAGAAAACAGGTTGATACGATGGGTAGATTTTGTTTATCTCTTCTAGTAGAAGGTTTCTTTATAGCAGATGGTTTGTAACCAAAATTAGTTAAGGAAGATATATTCGAGTAATTACTCGTATTATCTGCATTGAATATTGGATGATTATGTTTCCTTATATCTTCATTCTGATATTTTTTAACCGGGAGATTAGGACATATGCTGAAATATTTGAGAATGGACTTGGTATTAGCTGGATAGCGTTGATTGAGGGTCAAAGGTTTTTTTGAGCTGTTCCTAAAAATTAGGGGAGAATTGAGCGGAATTTGTGATTTTTGAATTTTGAATTTTTGGTGGTTTCTTGGAATCACATCCGATCGGCCATACTGAACCGTCTTCTTTGCATTGTGATAATCAACATGGAAAGTGTTGAGGTGTACATACTGTTTCATACTGTTTGAGGCCAGCAGGATTTTGCTGGTGTTGCATACTGCAATGGATGGTAATACCATTTGTAGAAAGATCATACTGAAAGCAAAAGAGCCATACTGTGTAGTTCTCATGCTTGGTGACCGAATTAGAGGCTGCAGAAAAGATAGCTTAAGCAAACATCATAATCAAAAGAAAAGATATAAACTTTTAATGTATTTTGTTTAAAGGAAAACCATTAAGTAGGTTACGAGAAAGTTGAAAAACTTAAAGATTTCAAAAAAAGAAAAACGCAGTTGAAATAACTAAAACATAGTAAAAAATGGATTTGTAATGATAAGATTATGAGAAGAATCAAACCGATCTTGATGGGAGTCGATTAATTATTCCACTTAATAGATTCGGCATTCTGTTGGCATCAAGAAATGAGTACATAACTTACCCACACACTGCCAGGACAAGATATGACTGATAGCATACTAGAGAAGAGTTAACTATAGATTGATAGTTATCATCAGCGTAGGATTTTTCATAGGGTTTGTGCCACTAGAGTATAGAGCTTTTATTATCACTTGAAATGTGGTTGGGTGTTGTACAACTTGTAGTCTTTTACCCAGGAATCTTACTTCTTCCACCATTACATCTGGGGTTACTGCTAAATGTTATTCCTACTTGTACATTGCTACTATGCTCCTACGTTGTTTATTACAGGCTCAAAGCTGCTGTTTGCCACTGCTTTTCGACTGGCTAATGTTAATTTGTCAGTGCTTGTACGTGACTGATAAATCCAATGGAAAAACAACAACGAGATGGAAAAAAGGCGAATCAACTACATATGTACCAAGAAGATAAAAAGAATTTGTACAACAGTTATCTAAGATTCCACTTGCAGGCACAAATTTTGCAAGCTCATACCGTCTAATATTTTTCGTAATTAAGTAAAAATTTAATTTTCTTAAAAGAAAACTAATGACTACTTTCAAGCTGGTAGATGAAAATTCAATCGCCTTAGCCAAACTGAATGAAGTATCATATAAATAATATCGAACCTTTTTGCTGGGCGATTAAGAGTGAAATGTCGTTGAACCTGTATAACTGTCTTCTGCAATATTTTGTACTGCTCATCTGTTACAGCTTGTAATATTGTTTTAAGTTGGGGTATTTCTTCCATTGAAACTTGTATAGAGAACTGGCTCCAGTCAAGTACATCGCTAAATGGGAGAACATAATGATGGGACATTATTACAGGAACACATCCTGCATGGATTGCCTCGACTAGTCTCGGACTGGCAACTTCATATCCACTTGGACACAAACAGAATTTGCTTTGCATCATAAATTCACCATAATCTTGTCCCTTGGGAAGGTATTCGTGAATTTGTAATTCACTGTCTTTGTTTAACCAATGCTTAAGTAGCATCTTCCTTATGGGTCTATGACCCCCACCAGCAAAGAAGGCAAGAATGGACCGATTAGCACCACTAACACGAGACTGTGTAGAGGTCAAAAGACTTGTTCCCAGAACTTTGTATTCTGGCAGGGATACATCTCTTCCAGGCTCAAAACTTTCGGACGAATTAGCATTGCAGAGAACCCTGATGAATTTTTTGAATAATTTAGGATTTTCCTCGGTAACAAATGGTGCCTGTAACGTGTCAGATACCGTAAAAAAAAGAAGAAGAAACAATTCA
This sequence comes from Papaver nudicaule, assembly GCA_023529015.1. Lineage (NCBI taxonomy): Eukaryota > Viridiplantae > Streptophyta > Magnoliopsida > Ranunculales > Papaveraceae > Papaver > Papaver nudicaule. The sequence goes on along the minus strand of JAJJMA010199119.1, from coordinate 798 downwards.
GTACAGATATTCCCACGATATGAAATCATGACTTGCAACAAATTATGAAATCTTACCCAATCATGGCAAGAGACCATGAAATGATCACCCCCACTGCTTCTGTTCCAGTAATGGTATTTCTCTGATACAGTACGAACATAATCCATAACCAAATGGTTGATGGGAGCACGGGAATAGTCCTTACTGAAAGGCACGTAAAGGAAACTTTTCATATTGGCTATACTGAAAGGAAGGAAGAAGGCATGGGCATCATTTGGGTCTTGAGCTGCAAAGGGGTTACTCTTACTCGCCATTTCTTCGATAAAGTGGCCTTCTATTGCATAGAGCAAATTAAGTGGCCCATCATGCACCAAAGGTGGTTCACCTTCTTTATATGTCCAGATTTTAAATGTTCTCTCCATCTCAATATGGCTCCTGGTTCATAATTGTCAATAAAATTTCAGTTATAAATGTATCCTACATTTTCACAAGTCATAATCAAGGTGGAAACTTGGTAAAGTATTCAACTGAAATTGTATGTCATCAACACTCATTTTACAGATGATTTGTAACTTATCTGGTTTGATGTTTGAAAGTCACTTAAGTTAACCTAAGGCAAAGCGAAACCACTACTTGTTCGTGTAGGATTTAGGTCGGTCACAAGTTAGGAGTTTTATGGAAACTCAACTTGGTGAGTCGGTGGAATTCTAGATTATTCTAGGACATTCCATAATTGTTTACTTATGCCTAAACTAGGAAATTCTAGGTGTGTCTAGAATGTTCTTTGTAGACAAGTATTAGGAAACCCTTTACTTGTAG
>JAJJMA010199068.1:4438-15376 GCA_023529015.1 Papaver nudicaule | reverse complement strand
CTATAGGTCCATACCACTTCGGGAAACCGCACTTGATGCCTATGCAAGTCGACAAACAAAGATCGCTAGTTCACTTTCTTAAGAGATCACGTGTACCTGTTGAGTCGTACTTGAGCAAATTAAAAGAAGTCGTGACATTGTTAAGGGAATCTTATGAGCAACTTGACCAGATGAAAAAATGGCAAGATGATGATACTTTCATCCAGCTCATGTTAATAGATGGAGTTTTTCTTTTCGAATTCCTGTCCGTCACTAGAGGTAACCAAAACAATTACGATTATGCTACTAATGATCCCATTTTCGGCTATGAAGGACATATCTTGATCTATGACACCATCATGCAAGATTTGTTGTTGATGGAGAACCAATTGCCTTACTTGGTACTCTCTACTTTGCTTTCCGTTTCTGAAGGCTTGCCAGAACAGGTATAAATCCCAACTTCCCTTTGTTCTTGTATTCATTACGTACAATTGCGATTTCGTGGGGTTATTCTAAAGCCGTTTTGCAATTACTAAGCATCATGATTCTCTATTATCTCATGGAACATGATACACATTCAATTATTCAATTATGGAACATGAACATAATTATGCAATTATGCAGTGTTCTAATTGCTTTTGATGCATGAATAGCTAGAGCCCTATGTATTAGAACAACCTGATTTCTAAATTGGCAATCGCGTACCTAAAAATAATCATGTTATTTGCGTGGATGCAGAGCATAAATAGTATCCTCTCCTGGATGATGTTTGCGCCAAAAAAAGGTCCAGGGCTCCACTTGCTGGACATGTATATGAAGGGATTGCTGGATGAAGGCCACCATGTGGAAAAGAAAGAGCAAGACCAGGATAAAGCACTTGTACGACTCTCAGCTTCCAAGCTTCAAAAGTATGGTATCCAATTCAAAAGGGTTCAAAGCTTCAACAGGATTAAGTTTGAAAAGAATACTGCAACACTAAAACTTCCTTCGATCCTCATTAACCAACACACTGTACCTAGATTTCTAAACTTGAGAGCATATGCACTTCGTGTCGGCACCAAGGAGTTAAACTCTTACATTGATCTCTTGGACTCTCTTATCCAGTCGGCTAATGACGTTAGCCCACTCTGCTCCCAAGGGATAATTGTTAATTCTTTAGGCAGTGATGAAGCTGTTGTTGAAGTAATGAAAGAAATCACAAAGGATAAAGTGCGTCGAGATGTGGATTGTATGTCAAGTGTGGTGCTGAAAGAGATGAATGACTATTATGGAAAAGGTGCAGCGAGGAAATGTAGGAGGTCTGGTAAGAAATTGGCTTCAAGCATATTCACTCTTCTCACATTTCACTGATGTGACTATTAAGAAAGGTTTTGAGACATCAAGTAATTTACTTTTTAATGTTTGGATGTGTAATTTACTTTGTAAACTTTTTTCGACGTCTGGTTGTGGGTACTGACAACCTACGGTTTTATCATCTTTAGAGCATATCCAATGGCAAAGTGGTGTGAATCCTACTTGTAACTTTCTTTTTGAGATGTGAGATCAAAATTCCCTTATTTTAAGGAGGTAAAAATATATCTTCTCCAACCATAAATCAACTTTAACTTTTTAAACCATTAATTATTAATTTAGTTATCTAATCTCAAATAATAATCCTAAATGTTGATGATTAGGATGTTCACATCCTCTAAGGGAACCTCAAAAACTAGAGGATGGAGTTAAGGATGTCTAAAATAACTGTCAAAATATCATCCTCACATTCACCTTTGAAGTTCCCATTGGAGATGTTTTTTTTTGTTCAAATCCTAAAAATCCTATGTGGCCTAAAATATAAGAGTTTTTCAAGGTCCCATTGGAGATGCTCTAAGAGCATCTACAATTAATATTAGCATGACATGCTTTAATTTTTGAGGAAAAAAGTCTTCATCCAAGTAGGATCCATGTTCATTTTTGTTAAAATGATTCTCCAACCCGAACCTCTACAATTAATATTAGCATGACATGCTTTAATTTTGGGAAGACATCCTCTAAGTGAACCTCTAGGTTCACTTAGAGGATGTCTTCCCATCCACGTCAGCTTTTATTAATTAAATTAGATCTAATTTATTAAATATAAGAGAAATATTATTTTTTTTTGTTAATAAAATCTAAAAATTAAATTGAAAAATATATTACAACAAGGGAAGATACATATGGGTTGGAGAATGATTTTTTTTTAATCCTTATATTTAGGAAAACTAATTGTAGAGGATGTCTTCCCATAGTGCCACATAAGAAATTTACATAACCACCATTGGAGAAGCTCTTACTTGATAAGTTTTATCCAAAATTCAGATGCAATCAACGCAGAATCGTCATCTGCAAAGCATAGATGATTAATCTCTGTCCCATTAATTAGGAGAAACTTTGAAACCAGTGACTATCCTATCTATGTATCACCTTGTCGAACTCTCCTTTGTGCCTTAAGGGTAACTAAAAGATGAACCATTTATATGAGACCAAAGAAAGAACCGTGCAGTGTGGTGACCTAAAGCAGTTCTATTCCATTATTTCAGCATTTCTTTTAGAGCCTTCATCTTCGCCACAAAACATACTTGGTCTACTTACCAAACAAAAAAAGAGCGCCTCCATTCTTCAAATAGCTAGGTTAGATATCAGTCTTAGTGTATTAATTAGTTGATGATGTTAGAGGTTATAATAGTAGTCAAATTTTGATATAAATATTTCGAAAGAAGTTTGGAAGAAACCCCATAGCAAAAGCAACATTGAATGAGACTGGAGGCAAAGGTGAAGCATACATGACTATTTCAACAACTGCAACAAATGCAGCCTTGCTATAAGGTAAGTAGGTGTCGAAGGATAAGCAAACTAGCTATGACTTTGTCATGGACAACGCGTACAAGGAACCAACTAGAAAGAAATTTCTTTGCATTTGCAGTGATAGAATGATTTAAGTAAAATTATAATAATAGTATACAAAGCACAGGGACGTGTTTGACCAACCATTTGGTTTATTCCCTTCCCTGATCTGGAAGATTCAGATTGTTTGTCATCAGAAAAAGCAAAAACTTAGAGATTCAGATCATACAGGAGGCAGGGAAACAAAATAAAACGTTGGTACATACTCGAGATACATAGATATATATGGGAGAAACACCGTCCGAAATGATCAGTAACCTTAACTTGGATCAAGATGACATGTATATGGAATTAGAGAAGCCTTATCTACAGAAGAACAAGAACATATTGCTGGAGAAACATCAAGAACAGAACCTACAGATATTCATCATACCAACTTATATTAAAGAGAGAAATCCAAGTGCATATGAGCCAAAAATGGTGTCCATTGGTCCATACCACTATGGTAAAACTCACTTGATGACTATGCAATCACACAAGAAAAGAGCTCTACTTCACTTCCTCAGGAGATCACGGACACGAGCAACTGAACAAGGTTATGTAGCAAGACTTATGCTAGTTGTGGATCAATTGAGGAAAAGTTATGAGCAGGTCGAACAGATGGAGAGGTGGAAAAATGATGATGATGGCTTCGTTAAACTCATGATGGTCGATGGTATTTTCCTCTTAGAATTCTTGTCTGTCTTGAAGGGTAATCAAGATAATCGCGATTACGCTAATATTGACCCTATTTTTGGCCATCGGGGACATAATTTAAACTATAACTATGTAATGCAAGACTTGTTGTTATTGGAGAACCAACTACCTTACCTTGTACTCTCTACGTTGCTTTCGGTTTCTGAAGGCCAGCCTGAAGAGGTAAGAAAACAAATAAACCACTGCTTTGTATTTACTCTACAAGTGTATCTGGTATATGTATGATCCATAATAATTCAACTATATCAAGCCGCACTGCATAACCTATATGTATAAATGTCATTCATGGATGCAGAACACAAACAGAATTCTCTCGACAATTATGTTTGCTCCCCCTAGATTCCAAGGCCATCACTTGTTAGACACATATATGAAGGGAATATTGGGAGGAGGAAGCCATCATCAACGGAGCGATGAGGAAAGAACCATTCGAATTTCTGCTTCAAAACTCCTCAAGTATGGAGTCCAATTCAGAACTGTTGGGAGCTACAATAAGATAAGGTTTGACAAACACACTGCAACATTGAGTCTTCCTTCGATCATCATCAACCAACACACGGTTCCTAGATTCTTTAACTCGAAAGTCTATGAGCTTCGCGTGGGCACTAACAAAGATTTGAACTCTTACATTCACCTCATGGACTCTCTTATCCAATCCACCAGTGATGTTTACTCACTCCGCTCCCAAGGGATTATAGTCAGTTCTTTGGGTAGTGATGAGGCTGTCGTGGAAGTAATGAAAGAACTCACAAAAGACACAGTGCGGGGAGAAGTGGATGATATTTCCATTCGTGCAATTGAAGAGGTGAGCGAGTATTATCATCGGGAGAAAAAGGCGACAAGAAATTGGATTTGGGTGCGTGATAACTGGGCTTCAATTGTAGGAGCTGCCACTATGCTATTGCTGCTGTCTGTGGTTCAGACTGTTTACACAGTTCTTGCTTTTCACTACAATAAGAAATAGCTAGCACTTCAAAATTTATGTTTCAATATTGTTGCTAGCTAGAATAAGCTTTCCCAAGATATGCTCAACAGTTATTATGCCTAATTACTTCGTAAATACTATATGCACGTAAATTTGTGTCTAAATACCATTTGAAAACACTTAATAAGAATACTTTTAGCAAAAGAACACTCGAATGGTGTGATCTATTCCATTTACTAACTGGCTCTCCCAGTCTATATATATTTATTTATTTTCACACATTGGTTCTACCACGCCTTCTCTAACTGCTCGACGCCCTTATGTTGCGATTGCGAGTCAACGAGCTCTCAGATTTCTTAATTTAAAACCAAAACAATTTTTAGTTAGTATAAAGGCATGAAATGTCCTTTGGGTTGTTATAAAGGCAACAATAGTTTTAGGGGGAAAATGATAAACGTCCAACAACCTCGCAAACCATAAAATATAATACTCTACCAATCATAATAATATTTTTCTTATCAGTAGAACATTTGAACTTTTCTTCAATTATGGTTACGCGTTAAATTACGCTGATCTGAAACACGTCTGACTTTTCCGAATTACAATTTTTAAATTCTATCCAAAATGCCAAAGGAAAGCATAAATGAACATACATACAACAGTGAAAAGTGAGAAAAACAAAAACATTAAGCACTTCAAAGTTCAGGCCACAATATAAACAGGCGACAGGGAAGCAATTAGATCTTCCAACACTGCAGACCTCAAAAATTATTTGACATATAAGGCTTTATCATTCATGGTCACCGGAGAACCTCTATGTTGATGGGCTGAACAGAGTTCTGAAACAAATTTTGGTGTAAAACTAGATCCAGTTTGAAGTTTTTGATCCATATGGGTAACAACTTGATGGGTTGTGGAGGTTCTAGTACTGTTTCGGATACTCCCTCTAAGTTGGACAAGAAGTTTTCGTGGATAAAAAAAGATTACAACAGCTTAGATGAGGTAAACACTGCAAACAAAAAATTAATCTGTACTAGTTACTTGATTGCTTAAGAGTTTAAAGTTTTAATTTCATTATTACAGCTAAATAATATTGTTTGCTATTGCATGTATTGATTTCTGTATTAGTATGGTGATTTGTGGAAAGTAGGCTAATAAATGGAGAATTACTGACACATTGTTCTTCCTATCCACAGGTCTCTCAAGCTTTGAAAGCAAAGGGTCTTAAATCTGTTAATCCTATTCTTGGATTTTGTTTCACCCAAAGCAAGGGTAACACAGGTTTTTCCTCATTTCTTGTTATGAAACATGCACATGATGTGTGCAAAAGACTAACCTTTTATGCATGGATTTAGGGACCGGCAGGAGCTTGCATTACATAGGAGACGATCCAAACGACTATGAAAAAGTGGTATCTATAATTGGAAGAACACTTACTGCAATTTGTGGGGATAACTTTGTGCACTGTTTTGGATTTGGAGATGGTATAGATTGCACCTTTTGGTTTTCTTGGTGCTTGTGTATTATTTACAGTTAGGCCTAGGTGGTCTGAGTTTTTATTTTTGATTATATATCTTTCTGCAGCAACCACACTGAACACACACGTCTTTACCTTCTATGAAGATAAGAAACCCTGTCATGGGTTTGAGGAAGTAGTAGACCGATATAGACAGATAGCGCGGCAAATGCGTCTTGCAGGTTGCTTTATACTTCAATCACCTACTTATTGAGGTCTTTTTATTTCTTGTTGTGACTATTTTTTTATATTTTTTCTTGCGCAGAAACAAAATCATTTGTACGAATCGTTGAAATGGCTACTTGTATGGCCAGTAAAAAATGTGACCAGCATCATATTTTGGTCATAATTGCTGATGGGCCAGTAAGTTTTACTCTTACTAGCTAGCATTTACGTTTACAGCTTTATACTTAAGTACTAGTGAGATGTTGCACTGTGAATGCAAAAGCAAGAGATTCTGATACCATTCAGTGCCAGGAAGCATTGTGTATGTAATGTGTATCCATTATATAGTTATGTTATTTCAATCTCGACTATATTCCAGGGATAACTGTAGAACTCTATGGTGGTCACAGGTAACAAGGAGTTCTGATACAGAACATGGCAAGCTAAGTGATGAAGAGCAAGAAACCGTAGATGCAATTTCGAAAGCAAGGTTTGTTTGCGGCTGTTTTTCCACAGATTGCTAATTATCCTTATTTCTTCTATTCGGTTATATCTGGTCAAGACATTACATCTTGCAGCAAGTACCCCTTGTCAATTATTTTGGTTGGAGTCGGGGAAAAGGATGCAAATATGATGAAAGGATTAGAATCTAAGATCCCTCGTTGTAGCTTTGACAATTTTCAGGTATATGCAACACTGCTAACTTTGAGTTTTTCAGAGTAATATTAATCTGTACAGGTCATTTATCACAATCACGTCTTGCAAAATATTGTGAGCAGACAAAGGTTTATAATACGGATCTTATCTTCTTGTGCAGTATGTGAACTACACAGATATTATATCCTGCGTGCCAGAGTGTAGAAGGGACATTGAGTTTACTCTTGCAACTACCAAAAAACTCCCTAACCAGGTTATAGCGATCGGGAAGCTTGCATCAACGAGGTTATGATGGATCCTACTTGCGTTATGTTTTGACAATTCTGTATTTCCTATATCTTGAATTTAATATGCTTCGAGTCTTGAAATATATATCTAACTTATACATGACTACCTTTGTCTTATCGTGTGCAGCTCTACAAACAATCAACCTATAGAAATGGAATGGGATTCTATTGCTCCACCTCTACCTGTTAATGAGATACCTAACCACCCAGTATGATCTAACTGGATTTCTTCCCCAAGTACTACATCCATCTCTTCATTTCAATTTAAACTACTCTTCGATTTAGACATTACTACACAGATATTTCTCCTGACATCTTTGTCATTCCTAAAATGATGTTTGAGTAATTTAGATTGGTACTCATCAAATGTATGTAGGACAACCAATACACTAGCATAATTGAAGCATGATATATGTCTCCGCTTCATTCAACAGCAGTCATTGCTGGCAAGACCCTGAGCTGTGCAACGCCAGAAAGACTTATTTAAGCCAGAGAAAAGCTGTATTGTGCTGTTTCTGTAATTTTTCTGATGAGTTTAGTGCTAGTTGTCATAATTTAATCTATTCTTGGATACATGTGTATAAAACTACCAAGGATACTGTACAGATTATATGCACTGAACATCATACTTGTACAAGTACTACCAGATCAATAAAATCATTGTCAAGAAATAGTTTTTTGACAAACTTCTTGCACATGCAACATTGTAACTAATAAGTGGTAGACAATTCTCACTACCGCCATTGCTACTATATTTTGTCATTGTTTAGTGTTTGGCGCCTATATTCCAAAGTTTGTAGGATGCATTCACTAGACCAATCCCATTCTAAACACCCTGAATGCAACGTAGCAATCATAAATTCAAAATAAAAATCGAAGAACATTACGTCGAGTCGGTTGCACAAAATTTTCATATCGCTGGTAAGAACGGCCTAAATGCCAGCTGTATTCTTACTGCCTCCCAAGTCTTCCAATTTGTTATGAATATCATTAAGCATGTTGTCAGTAAAACAATCTCTCCCAACAGAAATATCAATCAAACAAGAAGGAATAATGACAGAACAAACACTGAAATTTTATCCAAAATGCAACCTGAAATGATCTACTACTTATTTTGTTATCCACAGTTTGTCTGCTTTCCGGGATGATCCAAAAACTGCCTCGGTGCTTGATGGAAGGAAATGTTACACAATTTGGAAATGTTGTTTGGATAAGGATGCTTGCAATGTTTCCGCGAGATGACACTACTGCTAGATCTTAGATGGCCTGGTTAGGATTTGATTCAACAGAATCCATAATGATTGACAAAGGTCATAAAAATTAGAAGGAAGGCTTTGCGGTTGTTGTGGGTCTAGAGACCCAATACATGAATGAAATGTAATAAAACTAGGAATTGAAGATAGATTCGAAATGTAGAAGCTTCACCCGCATTTTTCACCCTCCATCGAAAAACACCAACAGTTGCACCCTGCAAAGAGAGCATGAATTATGACATATTTAGTTAGTATAAAAACAATTATATGAAAAGAAACAACCAAATAAACAAACAATTGCAAAAGAGCAATCAAATTATTACCGGATCTGGTATTGTGCAGTTGACGGTGATGTTTTTTGCATGTCAAATTGAAAATGAAGATGGACAAACATCAAGTAGTTGAGAGAAAAAATCAGAGTGCGAGATGATGTTGTTGTTGCTGGACTCATATCTTCAAATTTTGTTGCTGATGGTGTTGAAGATCATAGATGTGTAAGTAACTTTTGTATTCCGTTTAGGATTTGTTGATATAGGGTTTTCTCTATACTCTCAACTGTCAGTGGTGGCTCACTCTCCTACTACTGCTGCTGCTTTACGGTTTATTAACACCTGCCCTTCTAGTTTTTAGGATTATTGTGGATCGTCAGATTGAACGGCTAGTTCGTATTTGCTGACTTGCCGTAATCTAAGGAATCGACGCTAGAGATGATAATTTGTTACACGTGGAAGGTATTCATAGAGAATAAATAAAAATCTCACAAAGAAATGGCTCTAGCTCCTAGCTGGCCCTAATTCCCTCTCTCACTCTCTCTCTGTTGGCGGCGAAAATTTCATCTAATACGTACACGTGGAATGTGTATTCTGTGGACGGTCGTCTTATTTACGAGTGTTTCTCTTGCATTTTTGGAAAAGGATGGACCTGTTTGCATGAAGCCATCATCAATGGTTCATCTCAGGTTGTCCTTGGACCATGGAAATCACCTGAACAAAACTAATTAATGATCACATTAGTGCATCTACTCTCTCTGGATCATGAACAATAAAATATGAAACGTTCTCTCTGGATCATGTCCATCAACAATGTATAGACGACATGTAACATATTCTCCTATACACACAAACCAACTTTGGAGATGGATCCTAGCAAACATTACTGGTCTCTAATGTTCTGCATCTACTTTCCACCCTATAACTATGTCATGAAAGCACTTTAACTTGGTGACAATTCCAATTTGAAGTAGTTTAATTATCCTAAATCCAACATTAAAACAAAACAACTAAATGCCATCAACTGATCCAAATATGAATTTTAGTAACAACAAATTCAGTCTAACAAGCTAAAATTTGAGATGAACGAAAGACAACACAAATTAAAAACTGTAATTTGAACAACAGTAGACCAGAATCCGATATAGTGATCGACTACTATTTGAAGTAGTAGATTAAATCCTTACAATTTCATCATCAGGTCTTCTTATGGTTTTTCAGAAATTCTCCAGTCTTCCCACAAGCTTTCCCTTGGGATCTATTTCTTCAGTCTTCTCACAAGGTCTCCCTTGAAATCTATTTCTTTACTTAGAGAGGAAAACTCATAATGAGAATACATTATATTGTTGGTGATGATGTTATTGAACAAAATGCCATGATCTTGTTGCTAAGATCTGAAGGTTAGGTCTTGGTTTCTTCCTTTCATTTTTTCAGCACGGAAGATGGAGGCGGAGATGAGAGGCAGAAGAATACTCTATTACTTATAAGGGGCTACAGATATGTCCCGTTTGATTTAGGTTTTCACGTATCATCGCTCATTTCATTTTTATTGATCTAACGGCGGCAGATGACGTACGTATATGACTCACTGACCTACTATGACGGATGTGATATATATGCTTGGTACACCTAAAGAACTTTGATGGCTAGTGTTTAGATGTGGTGCGTTCATTGGATTGTTTTCTAAAAGGGGAAGCCCATCTCAGTTTCGGAGATGTGTAAATCCATACCATTATTACTCCAAGGGTAAACCCTATTAGATCCTTGTAGTCTGTGTCTTTCTCTGATAACTTTTGCTGCTTAATCAAGAACGGCTTAGGATTCAGAACCATAAAGAAGAAGAGAAGAAGATGTTCAATTTCATTTCATGATCTAAATCACTCATTTCCTACAAGTTTATAGTCATCGAAGATGTGAAGCCGGACGGATTTTGTTAAAAAATATGTATTAGACAGATAATAAATGGAAGAATCTATTGTTGATCCGTCTAAGATGGTAACGATGTTGGCAATTAGTGAGCTGAGTAAGAAGAACAAGGTTGCTACTAAACCACCAAGATTTTTGAGTGCCAAGATGATACTTAATTGTTGATGATACTATTGAACCACCATCAGTCGTGTGTCCGTCGATTAAGGGCAGTTCCTATGGATGGGATAAATATTTTCCCTTTGTCTTGCCAGGTGGACGGCGGAAAATCGCGTTTGCTACTATGGAAAAAGCTATATAGAGGCGTACAATCAATTGGGCGGTCTATCTACCGCCGCTGGCGGCA
>JAJJMA010199052.1:0-12165 GCA_023529015.1 Papaver nudicaule | reverse complement strand
ATGATATTTGGGTGTACTGTATAAGATCTTACCATCGGGATTTTATACAGTTACATTTTGGCGCTAGAAGAGGTTTTGAACTTGTGTTTTCCTTGATTTTATGTATGTTTTGAGATGTTATCATATGTTCTTTGTTTCCATATATGGTATGATTTACAAGTCTTAGAGCTCGCCGTTAATGTCTTTGTCACTTTCTCCTGCTATTCAGAAAGGTTATGCTCGCTGTGTAGGAGTTTCTTCATGATTCTCCTCCTGTTTTGTCATATATGGTATACCATGTGGTTTGTTATAATGTTCTCCTGTAGAATATTGCTAAGATTAGGAAAATTAGGGTATTTCTAGTATGTTGTGGCGATGGATCTTGATTTTCAGCATACATTTTTTGCTATTTTGGGAAATCATGCTGTGTTAGACGTTGTCCTTGTTATAGACAAAAATTGGCCGGTCTGTTTTGATGATTCTATCACATATTTCACTTTTATCACATGAACAGTAGAGAAACTAGTTATGTGGATAGAAAAATGTTATTTTTGGCATGGGTTTTCCTCAGAGAGTACAAATATAGATATATATTTCCGGCAACAAGAGTATCTTTTCCGGCGAGATAGTATGAACTTCAGGCTCGTAAAGGAAATGGCCTTCTAAAACCTTTTTCAAAATTTTTCCTTAAAACAGTTGTCGTATTATCAGTTTGATTTGAAAATCACAGTCACATATGATGTTTTTGCAATTCTTGTCATGATTAGGTCATCATCTGCACATCACGTGATTTAAAGCCGTTCCTTTTGTCTTTCATTCATCAACACTCTGAAAAGTAATCCAACTAACTTATTTGGCATTTACCCACAGTACTAACAGAGCAATACTGTCAGGAAGTGTGTTTGTCTTCTTTTACAGATCTTCAGCGAATGTGTCCTAGAGGAAGAAGCGATAAAGCCCCGGCGGGTAGGCCTCCTCGACATCCCATCCTTCCCACACCAGCAACATTCCCCAGTGGTCACAACACTAGAAGCAGGGCAATGGAACCAGATGGTCTAGTGGATCCTCATTTGGCAAGCTCATCTCGGCGACCACCTGTCCAGCGAGTAGCGCGCCAGGAAGAGGTTTACATGGAGGACATTACTCGCTTTGAGAATGCATAAAGGTCACCTGAGCCTAATCCATTACTGCGAAGGGTCAGTAGCGAAGTAGAAGCAAATGCCTGCGGCGAGCAAGTTGGCGGTGGAAAATTCACTCTGGGAACCATATGCGAGACATCAAATGCGGGGGGAGCAACTCAAAATGCTATTGCAGGAGGCACAGTGGCAGCTAATGTTCAGCAGCAATTGGCGCAAGATATCGGCGAAGCACTACATATGGCAGGAGAAACTCCAGCAGTGGAGGCAGAACCCATTACGGCGGGAGAAACTCCACAGGCGGCAAGCAGAAATGGTGCGGCGATAGTGCCTGGTGCTACTGTAACTCGCCCAGTGGTGATAGCAGATAACACCGGATCCACAAATACTACAGAAGCTCTGTTGAGGCAAATTCTTGAGGCTAATAACAGGCAAGCGGATCAAGTGCAGAGGCAAATGCAATTGCAGATGGAGACGGTACTTCAGAGCCATAGAGAGTTAATGGCGGCGCAAAATAGAGGTCATGCATCCCATTCGCATTCAACTCACCAGGCATCCCGGAACCAGCACAGCAGAGGTCTCAGATTTATCGGCGAAATATGATGAAAGGGGCAGAAGGGTGAATGTGCCTAGGAGAGATAGCGAAGAATATAGCAGTTCTAAACGGCGGCATAAAGTAGATAAAGAGATGAAGAAAGACCTTCGCCGACTAAAGCATAAAGTGGAAGCTTTAAGCGGATCTTCAAGGGAGTCGAAATACAAGGTGGCACTTTCAGAGGCGCATAAAACACCCTTTCATGATTGTATTACATATGGGTATGTGTCCACCAAATATTCTACGCCTAAATTCACATCCATCTATGATGGAACCGGAGACCCTTCACAACATTCAAGAGCTTATAAGCGAGATATGGCGGCTTGGGTAGGATCAGATCCCATAATGTGTATGGCATTTCCCGCTACACTTAAAGATGAAGCCTTAGCTTGGTTTGATGGGCTTGAAGAAGGGAAAATTAAATCTTTTGAGAATTTAGAATGCAAATTCTTGCGTGCTTTTATTCAGAACAACAGAAGTCGGCCCGGCGTGGAAAGATTATTCAACATCAAGAGAAGGCCTTCAGAGACTTACAAAATTTTTATCCAAAGATGGAGGAAAGCGAGTAGTGAAGTGGGATCGGAAGTGTCAGAGAAGGAAAATATAAGGTCATTTCTTAGTGCCATGGAAACGACGGATCAATTGTATCAAAAATTATTCTGGGAAATGCCGAAGGATATGCAGACTTTGAGGGCAATACAAGATGAATGGATAAATTACGAAGAAATCCGAGAAGAGGAACTCCGCCTAAAAAAAGAAAGAGCAAAAAAAATTCACTCGACCAATAACTTCTCGCCGGAAGATCAGGAAGAAATTAAAAAAGAATGGCTGAAGGCAGAACAGCGAAAGTTGATGCAGAATCCCTCTTCGGCGATGATAGTACCTGAGGTAGGAAAGCAACAACAGCAAGTTACCGCCGAACAACATTGGAATTCGCAGAAGCGAGAGAACTATGATGGGCGAGATAAGCCAGACAATCGAGGAGGAAACTATGGACGAGGAGGAAGAGATAATCGGCGAAATGGGAATGGTGAAAGAAGATATAATGGAGATAATAGAAAATTCGGCAGAGGCAACCAGCAACCTTTCCAAGATGCTACTCTACCAAAGTTGCGTGTCTCCTACACAGATGCATTTGGACAAATCGAGAGTTCAAACTGCAGGGATGACATTCGTTATCCTTACAATAGAGGAAATCCCAGGGCCCCACCGACCAATACCAATTCCTTTTGTCAATTCCATCAATTCCATGGTCATACAACTGAGAACTGCACCGGCGTACAGCAAGAAGTCCATAGATTCATCCGCTTGGGGAAATTTCAGGAATTCCTAGAATTGCCACCGCCGCCTCCTATCATGGTCCAGCCAATCCAAGCCATCCCGGCTCATACCCCGAACGTGTATGAGGTAAAAGTCGAGCGAGACTTGTTGGAATTTGACTGCTTTTCCATTGTACATTCAAAGATTACCAGGGACGAGTTCCATGATAATGTCTTGTCTCAGGTGCATAAGCGAGATAGAATGGGAAATGAGATTTGTAGTGTCGCCGCTAAGCAAGAGCCCTTGCAAGATTGGATGAAAGCATGTGTCGGATTCTCCGCCGAAGAGATCCCTCCAGAAGGAAGAAATCATAATAATCCCTTGGTCCTCACCATTCAAATGGGAAAATTCAAATTGCCTAAGGTGCTTATTGATCCTGGCAGTTCAGTGGACATTCTTTTCAACACTGCTTTCGAGGTAATGAAGGCCAAAGATGATGAAATCCCCTCACCGACAGTTTCCTCATATAACATTTATGGATTTAATGGCATAGCTTCTTAACCCATGGGCGAAATTGAATTTAAGATCATGATCTGCAAAGAATACTTCTTGAAAACTACTCTTTGCATTGTGGATGTTGACTCGCCGTACGCAGCCATCCTTGGAAGACCGTGGCTCCACAGCTTAAAAGGAGTACCCTCCACTTATCATCAGCGCCTGAGGTTCCCCACACCAATGGGAGTCGCCGAGTATGTAGGAGATTTAGCAGTGGAAAAAGCATGCAATTCGGCGGATATACAAATGCGAGAGAATCGAAAAGCAAAGATTGCAGAGAAAAAGAAACTTGGCAAGGAAGTGGTCAAAGAGCAGGAGATTCTGGATTTCATCGCCAACCCCTTAACCTATGTGCAGTCGGTAAACTCGGTGGAGGACTCGGCGAAGTCTGAAGGGAAGACCTTATAGCAGTTAAAGGAACCATCGCCGATGGGAGAACCAGAACTACATTTTACGGCGGTGGAACCTACTAAAGACGTTAATATCGGTGATAATAGTGATCCAAAGATGATAAAGATTGGTACTTTATTAAATGAAGAAGAGTCGGCGGAGCTACAAGTGCTACTCAAAGAATATGTTGATGTCTTTGCCTGGGGCATGAATGAAATGCCAGGCATTGATCCGGCGATAGCATGTCACAAATTGGACATTGATCCAAAGGTCAGGCCTTTCAAGCAAAGGATAAGAAAATTGGCTCCAGCCTATAAGGAGGCAGTGGAGGCAGAGATTGATAAAATGAAGGCGTCCGGTATCATAAGACCAGTACAATATCCTCAATGGATAGCCAATATGGTGGTAGTACCTAAGAAGAACAAGGGAGTGAGAATTTGTATCGACTTCAGCGATCTCAATAGAGCATGTCCAAAGAATAGTTTTTCGTTGCCAAGTATTGACCAAACTGTAGATGCTACATCGGGTCATGAGCTGCTGTCGTTTATGGATGGTTATTCAGGATATAACCAAATACCTTTGGCGGAGGAAGATCAGAAGCATACAGCTTTCTTTTCCACTAAAGGATTATTTTGCTACACTCGAATGCCCTTTGGGTTGAAGAATGCCGGTGCTACTTACCAAGAAATGGCGCAGAAGATGTTTGAAAGATGGATAGGGAAGACAATGGAAGTATATGTCGACGACATGCTTGTTAAGAGCAAGAAGAAGCAAACTCATGTAGCAGACCTCCGAGAAATATTTAATCATATGCGTATCACTAAGCTAAAAATCAATCCGGCGAAATGCGTTTTTGGTGTAACGTCAGGAAAATTTTTGGGGTATGTCGTCACAAAGAAGGGAGTGGAAGCTGATCAAGCTAAGATTAAATTAATCATAGAGATGCCTTCGCCGGTAACTGTAAAAGATGTTATGCGACTCAATGGGACCTTGGCGTCTCTTAACAGATTCATCTCCAGGTTCTCCGATAAAGGCAAACTATTTTTCCAGACATTGAAAAAAGGAGAAAAGTTCAACTGGACTGAGGCACACGAAGCTGCATTTCAAGGTATTAAAAGGTATCTCGCCACTCTCCCAGCAATTCAACCACCAGAGCACGGCGAGGAGCTCAGAGTCTATCTCGCCGCAACACCTTTCGCCATTAGTGTGGTCCTCGTGAGAACAAAGGGTGGAGAAATGCCTATCTATTACATCAGCAGAACATTGCAAGGGGTAGAAAAGAATTATACCAAAATTGAGCAGTTAATTTTGGCATTGGTCTTTGCATCTCAGCGGTTACGTCCATACTTTCACGCCCATCCCATTGTGGTCCTCACTAAAACTCCAATAGAGTCTATCTTGCATAGTTCTCAAAGAGTGGGGCGAATTGCCAAATGGAATCAGCAAATTGAGCAGTTTGGTGTTCAATATGAAATACGAACGGCTCAGCGGTCACAAGTTATTGCAGACTTTCTCGCCGACTTCCCAATTGATGAAGAAGAGGAGATAGAAGAAATTCCATCCTCCCTGGATGAGCGAGAACATGAAGTGCCAGATCTATTGAAGTGCAGTCCTGAAGGATGGGAGGTCTATGTAGACGGTTCATCAAATAAAGAAGGAAATGGAATAAGAATTGTCATTATCTCGCCGAAGGGAGCAAGAATAGTACACTCGCTAAGGCTAGAATTCCCGGCGACTAATAATGAGGCAGAATATGAAGCGGTTATTCACGCCATGCGAATACTCATTGAAATGAGTATTAGCAATGTCAGATTGACAAGGGACTCTCAACTAGTGATTCGACAAATATCTGGACGATATCAGACAGCGGACCCGTCTCTACAGAAGTACCTAAAACTTGCTAGGGAGTATGCCCAGAGAATCACAGGTATCAAGTTTCGCCACATCTGCAGAAAAGATAACAGGCACGCCGATGCATTGGCGTTCATATCCTCAATGATGACAAATCCAGATGTCCCTTCAATAGCTATTGAAAGAGTGACGCAATCATCGGTAGCATCACGAGAGCAAAGAGAAGTGTTAACAACAAGCGTCGAAGAATCAGCAGAGACAGATTGGAAAACGCCGATACGGTATTATTTGGACCGCTCAACCTTACCAGGAAAACAAATCTTAGCTCATCAAGTCATCAGTCGTTCGGCGAATTATGAACTTCGAGATGGAATTCTATATCGCCGGTCATTCTCAGGGCCATTGTTGCGTTGTGTATCAAGAGAAGAAGGTAAGAAATTACTGGAGGTAATTCATGAAGGAGACTGTGGGAATCACGGTGGTCAGAGAGCTTTGGCGCTAAAAGTCAGAATGCAAGGATACTATTGGCCTTGGATGAGTAAGGATGCAAAAGAATATGTTCAGCGATGCAAACCATGTCAGCTGTACGGAAGAAGAATTAAGGCGCCGGCGACATCTTTAAATTCAGTGCTCAGTCCTTGGCCTTTCGCCAAGTGGGGCATCGATATCATTGGACCGCTAACTACAGGCTCAGGACAACGTAAATACATCATTGTGGCGACAAATTATTTTACCAAGTGGTTTGAAGCTAAAGCTATCAGGAAGAAGACAGGACAAGAAGTATTCACATTCATCTGGGAGAACATATTCTGTAGATTTGGTGTACCGGCGGAGATATGTACTGACAATGGAAAAGAGCTGGTCGGCGACAACATAAGAAAGTTACTCGCTAACTACAGTGTCAAGCTGGGGAAATCAACTCCCCTATACCCTCAGAGTAACGGGCAGGCAGAAGCCACCAATAAGACTATTGGGATGGGACTGAAGAAAAGGCTGGAGAAGCATAAAAAGGCATGGTGTGAGCATTTACACAATGTCTTGTGGTCATATAGAACTACGGTTCGAGAAGCAACTAGAGCATCTCATTTCCTACTCACTTTTGGTGCTGAAGCAGTAGTTCCATCTGAAGTAATCCTACCAACTACAAAGCATGAGGCATGGGAAAAGAATCTGAATACTGATTTGATCCTAGCCAAGCTGGATGATTTAGAAGAACAGCGGCTGATCGCCCTTACACACATGGAAAATTATCATTGCCGACTATCAAGAGAATACAACAAGCGGGTGATCCCAAGAGAATATCAGCCCGGCGAGTTGGTACTTCAAGAAATTCCCCCGTCTCAGCGAGAAGGATGCAGGAAGCTGGAACCTGTGTGGGATGGCCCTTATGTAGTCAAAAGAGTGGCTGGGCCAGGAGCATATATACTGATTGATGAACATGGAGTGCAACTTGAACATCCTTGGAACGCCAGGTTCCTTAAGAAGTACTATCCTTGAAGGGAATAATGTAAAATCCGAAGTCTTGGGCAGGCATAATACCCAAGAAGTCTTATTAGCTCATGTAAAACAACAGCGAATAAGATCCGGGGACGTAGGTTTGCTATCATGCGCCGAACCCCGTTAACAAATCACTATGTTACTTGCATTTTTCTGTCATTGGGTACTCTAACCACAGTGGCGGCTAAAATTTCAAAACTCCAATAACACCATAGGCTGAGGAAAAACACTCAGTATCAGGCTATAAAGCCGTTTACAGAGGCACAAATGCCCAATAATCACAAGGCAATAAAGCCACACAAAAACCCTGATCAGGTACTAAGGCCAAGCGCCATCTTTAAAGGCATAATGCCCAAATCAATAAAATTAACTAAGAGCCAAGATCTCTTATACAGAAAGCTTGCTTGCATTGAGTGAACGCACCTACTTGTAATGGTTAGTCCGACCCAGGGTTAGTTGTAAGGCTAGTCATGTTACTTGTTGATCTGTAAGTGTTTGGCGCATAAGAACCCTTTGATGTAGCATCACATCGGCGGTGCCGCTGGTGTGTTAATCCGTCTACGCCGTAGCATCACCTCTGGCGGACGCTATAGTGTATTAAAGTCTATGAGGGCAACCCAAACAACTTATATTAGATCGCCGACGGGCACAAGTAATGGTTATGGCTGGGGTCTAACCCTGTCGCTCTGAGAAATTGTTGGCTGTACAGGACCAGGACTTCACTCAATGGCAAGTTAAGTCTTTGAAGACGAAATAGAAATAAATACGATAAATGGAGCAAAAGAAAAAGTGCACATCGATAGCAGTGGTCAACAGACATAAAGGTGATACCCGCAAAGAGAAATAATTCATTACAAGAAGATAAAAGATAACAGTAGAAGCACAAAAGGCTAAAAAGATGATATTTTATCCTTTCCAATGCCTAAAAGTGATAAAGGACAGATTACTTCAGCACCTAGGATCATAAAAATGACTCTTTGGGGTAGAAGGCTTCTTTCCGTCGAGATCACTGAGATATTCCTCATCCACATCTTCAGCCCTAGTGCCTTCGGTCTGGAGATCCTCTTTGATAATTTCTTCAACGTGGTGCTCGCCGAGATTCTCACCTTCTGTATCCCCGGCGCCGGAGCCTTGAGGCTGAAGTTTTTCTCCATCTTCTTCTTCATTGTTTTCACCTTGATTTTCATCTCTGACTTCTTCTTCAGAATCCTCTTCTTCTGATTCCTCCTCTTCTGGGTTACATTCCTCTTCCCCCACATTCTTCTTCTGGTAGTTCTTCTTCTTCTTCTTGAGTAAGTGTCTTCTCCTTTTCTAACTGCTCGGCGAGTTGCTGAGGAGTAGGTCGTCGATATTCCAAGGGAATTTCCACTTCATACTGAGGCAAGAACTTATAAGCAAAGTCATGAGCGCCGATGAAGGCAGCAGCAACAACATCATCTTCATGTCGCTTTTCCCAATACTGGATATCTTCCTTGGCTTCGGCGACCTCTATTTGAAGACTATCGCGGACGCTCTCAAGCTCTTGAATCTTGCCAGCACAAGACTTATGGTCAAGAAGTTGCCTATTCAAATCTGCAATCTTACCCGCACAGGAGTCATGCTCTTTGAGTTTCTCGGACAAGTCTTTCATCTTGTCAGGGCAGGATTTGTGTTCTTGGAGCTCATCAGTAAGCACTTGGACTTTCACCTCAAGTTCATGATAACCTTTGCTGATTTCCTTTTGATGATCTACTTCATTCCTCAAATTCTGAATTGTATCTGAGGCAAGAAAAGAAAGGAATATAGTAAAGAGGGCTGAAAAGAAGCAAGTATAAAGAGTTATGGGTAAACCCTACAATAACTACCTTCTAGGTCGCGGACATACACTCGCATACCCTCTTGTGCTTCCCTAAACTGAGCCATATGAAATTCGAAATTTTCATTGGCGCACGGACCTAACATTTGTTCTATTTGGCGCTGTTGTGTGGAACATTGCTTGTATAAGTCAATCGTCAAAGCTTCGTGTCTCGCCGCTGTATCTTTCCAACGTTGAATTTGAAACTCGGCGGTTTCCTTGTCAGTGCTTAAGCGAATGATTCGAGAAGCTAGATTATCGGCTCTAGATTTTTCCTCTTGCCAAAGAAAGGAAGCTCGCTTGTGATCCACCTCGGCCTTCTCCTTAGCAGCAATGGCTAACTCTTCTCGGCGAAGGGCATCGTCACGTTGGCTAGTCATAAGGCCTAATTTCGACCGTGTAGTTTGATAAGTATCACAGAGATTTCTTATAATGACAACATCTCGATCCAACTCTCGGCGACACCATTTAAGGTCCTTGAGGAAGTTGAACAATTGACTACACTGCTTAAGATTGGTATTACTAAGTCTATCGATTTCGGAGTCAGCTCGCCTAAGCCTATCGTCATCGGAGGAATGGCAACCTTGGAGGGCAGGAAATCTAAAGGTCGGCGAAAGAACAAAACTGAAATAAAGGCAACATAACAAGGAAGATGTAAAGATAACTTACTTTGCTGAGTTGTGATTGTCCGGCTTCGTTCTTGAGCCTCGTTCCTCAACCTTTCAATCTCCTTGCCCCGAACTATAGAATCATGCGTCAGCTGATTGATCTTGATGTTGAGATTAATGATCTCACGGCTAAGACCCTCATTGGCTGAGGCAACACTCAAGCAATGATGAAAATGCTGAAATCACAAAAGGCAAGCATAAGTATTTAACGATAACAGAGGTGGAAAAGGTAAAGTATTCAAAAAATACGCACCATGTTGAAAAGATTGAAGTGTTCCTGGTAGGGAATGACAGAAGAAGCTTTGTGAAAGTTTGGGTGATGAACAAACCCAGGGCGACTATACTGCGCTAGTGTTTCAAAATACTCCTGGTCTGTACAATCATCTGCCACACTAAGCTTGTTAAAAGCTTCGGCAAGCATATTTGGGGCAGTAAGCTGCAAACTTCCAGGACCTTTGGCAGGTTGAGGAGTAAGTGGATGCCGAGGCAACCTATCAAGAACAACTAGGCCAGCAAGATGTGGCTCGAGAACTGAAGAAGAAGGAGTTTTGATGAGCTGAACCTAACTCTGGGTTCTTTAAAGAAGAAGTTGGCTTGGTGGTATTTTCGCCAGCAGATATGTCAAGCATGTCCATATCCTTGCTAAGACGTTCATCGCCAGTAGGATGTACCCCAAAGTTGTGATTCACGTCTTCAGCATCAGTCTCAAGAATGGCATCGAGAATCTCGTTGTCAGGAGGATTAGTTGAGCTATCCTTGGCAGACTGGTCGGCGAGCGTATCAGAACCCCCTTTAATGGACTGATCAACATTCATAGGTTGCTCGGCGACTGTTTCAAGATTTTCCTTGCTAGGGGCAGTCTCCTCAACTAATTTTGAAGAAGTTGAGGGAGCAGGAAGTTTCTTCAAGGCAAGACGGCGAATCTCTTCCGCTCGTTCGGCGGTAGTAGGTCTGGATTTCTTTGGGCGCTGCAAATTGAATGTCATCAAAGACACGCCTATCAGATCTTGAAACAAGCAGAGGCAAATATAGATATATATTTTAAAAATACACTTGCATATATTTTTAAAATAAGTGAAACTTAAGATGCTTGTTTCTAGACCTTCAGTTGGGTCTTTTCTAATTCTGCTAAATATAGATATTATTTATCACCTGAGATGGGTCGGCGACTTCTTCTCGATTTCTTTTGCCGGTAATTGCAGTAGCTGGAAGCTTGACATAATCTCTATCCTTCTCCCTAAGAAACTTGCCACTCTCATCCTTGGCATACTTAGCTGCATCAGGCCAGACTACTTTCCAAAAGGTATGCTCGGCGAGATGAGAGTGCTCGGGCAAGAAAGCATCTCGGGCTTTAGTTTTGTCATCATCCTCCCAACCTAGCAACCAAGGTCCTTCGACGAGGCAAGAAAGATTAGAGAAGTCACCCTCAGAGCTATGGCGAACAGTTGGAACTTCTTCAGTACTTGTAACCTCAACTTCGGCGAGTAACATGTCTTCAGCAGGAACATTCCTCGCCGGCGCGAAACGAACAGCCCAAGGATCGGTCTTTCTGGTGCAAGAAGCCACAGTGTACTGTTCAAGAAACTTTTTCAAGGTAAACTCCTCAGGTTTGTGGGTTTTGAGATCGGCGATTAAAGGGTAATTAGTTTCCCCATCTCGGCGCTTACTCCATTCAGTCATGACTCGGATAACATTGCCGGTTAGTTGAAAAGGGCTTCTGTCGATGGCCACAAGCAGGTCGACGATGAAAGTATTCTTTGGATTATAAAGGGGAAACGTCAATCCTGCTTTCAATTGACCAAAGGCAACCACGGCGCAAGTATCACTTGTTTCTGGCCGAAGGAGATCGTCGACAGACATCAAGTCAGATGCTTTCTTGATTCCAGGCAGTGAAATAGTTTTGGGTTTTAGATGCTCCACTCCAAAGGAAGCACAATATCCAGACCAGTCAGCCTTCCAATCCGGCCTTTTTGGTGCAGGGTTTTTAGTTTTGCTAGCTTTAACCTTGGGTTTCGAAGATTTACCAGGAGGAGTCATAGGAACAGGGCAAAAGTTGGTCGGAGAAGATGAAGATTGGTGGTTACCGGTGAGAAGTTGGTCGGAGAAGATGAAGATTGGTGGTTACCGGCGAGAAGTTGACCGGAAAAGATGAGGATTGGCGGTTACCGATAAATAAAACACGCTGGAAAGAGATCTGAAAGCAGAAATTCACACGGATGGTAAAATCAAGAAGAAGGGAAAGAAACCCCAAGATTCAGTGAGAAATGGAGAAGAAAGGGAGCAGCAGCAGCAATCAATGTTTTAGGGTTTTAGAAAGAAAAAGAAAGCTCTGGTCGATGAAGAAGTAAGAGGAATAGATTCAGTTATGAAAGAGAAGGATATACTTATAGCAAAGGAAGA
>JAJJMA010199016.1:0-21394 GCA_023529015.1 Papaver nudicaule | reverse complement strand
GATAATGATATTACAATCCTAGGGTAAAATATCGATTTGCTTGGGAGTGTACCGAATTCCAATAATCTCATTGATGATTATTTGGTCCCATTGAATAAGTTAAAATAGGGATATTTTGAAGTAAAATCCAAAAAACCCCTTATAAAAAGACTGCTTTACCCTTTCTCTATTAGTTGTCTTAATTCTCATATGTAAAAATAACATTAAAAATGATTAAACATTATCAAAAATGAGAATCACCCAAGTTTTTTTTTACCCAAATCTTGAATCTGAACAACGCACAATCGGTCTATATATATAGACACATAAGCCGATTATGTTTGGGTTCTCGAACAATCGGTGTTTATTTTTACTCAAATACGCCGATTGTTGTTAATCTACCCAGGAATTTAAACAAATCAATCGGTGCATTTA
The DNA here is from genome assembly GCA_023529015.1 of Papaver nudicaule. Classification (NCBI taxonomy): domain Eukaryota; kingdom Viridiplantae; phylum Streptophyta; class Magnoliopsida; order Ranunculales; family Papaveraceae; genus Papaver; species Papaver nudicaule. The sequence continues at coordinate 20,980 of JAJJMA010199016.1, read as the reverse complement.
TACAAACTACTAAACCGAATATAATAATCAACATCGTTTTATATTAATGGAAATGGATATAAAGGACGATTATGGTAAAAATAGACAGGGAAAACAGATATTTGATCAACCATTAATCGGTGTATTTCAGAACAATAATCTAACGATTTCAGAAATCCATTTTTTTAGAAGTCTGGTATCGGTAGTTAAAACCAAATATAGGGAACGATTATTTACTTTTACAATTTTTGGAGTAAAATCGCCAGACAATCGTTCGATGTGTACAACATTATAAACCGATTGTTCAAAGTTTTTGAGTAAGATATCATAAACCGCGTGACTTTAATTATGCCAGTACAGTGTATGTACACGATATGTCCACATACTTGCATATATCCCAAGCGTTTTTTGGGAAATAAATCCCAATAAATCTTAATAAAGGGCCTTTAGGTTTCTTTGCAGTTATAAATAGGTTAGCTTATTAGAGAGAAAGCATCAGTTTCTATTTTCTAAAATCTTCTGAGAATAAAGAGAGATAGAAGTTTGAAGGTTCAACAATGGCTGTCAAGAGTGAGTTGCAGATATTGTTGCAGAAAATGTATGATGCTTTGGATGAATACAAAGAAGAGGAAACCGCGAGGGCTGAAAGGGAAGGTGTTGATCCTAAAAGAATGTGGAAAGTTGGTGGCTTTTTGGTTAGCATCCCTCATCTTAAGATGATAATCAGAGATAGTTTTGATTATGTGACGATTGAGAAGAAGTTGGTCTGTTTCTTTGTTGATCATTCTGAGGAGTTATCCCACCCCGATAGCAATCTCTGTCTCATTATTGGTGAGGCACTTTCAACCTGGAAGGATTCGCCCAATAAAGATTTAGGGGTTGTGGTCTTGGGTCCCGAAGTAATCACTGTTGGTAATCCTCATATTCAAACTTTTAGTACCCGTATCGGAGAAATACCTGTATTTAGTATGGTTCGAGATCGCACGGATGAAGCAGCATCCACTAAGGGAGAGGGAGGACAAGCCTCAACCAGTGGGCGTAAAAGGAAGCACTAGAGGAGATGTCAAGGAGATGGTGAACAAGGGGTCTTTTTTATTTTATGTTTTATGATGTTTTATGAAGTGTTTTTATGATTTTACTTAAGGGTTTGTATGTTATATGTTCTACCAATTTAAGCAACAAATTTCTCTACAACAATAGGTGTATTTGTATTACTATTTCTAACGATTATGGTTATTGTTTAATATAATCGGCGTTAGAGTTTACTATGGTTTAACGATTATGTACACTGAAAAAGCCATGAGTAAAATTGCCAGATAATCGTTTTTATATATATATATGGATAAACCGATTATATCCAATAACAACTGGCAGAAATTTAAGGACTCAAGCTTCATTCATTGATTTAGGAAATTGAATACATGGTTTAGGAAATTTTAAAATTACATAATCTAGTAGATCCAAACTAGCTTGTCATCCATTAACACTTCATCAATGAATCTCGGAGCACGTCTCTTCAACACTTTATAACACTTCTTGAAAGCGTATGGTTGTCAGCCTTGGCGTACTTCCCATATAGCCGCGAATCTCGCTTTCTAAAATTTAAGAGTGAAAGAAAAGCAAGAAGTTAGTACACAAGAATGTAACAATGAAAAAAAAAATACAAACATGTCTCGATACTCACTTTCCACCACTAGATCGTTGGGGATGATGGTTAACCATTTTTATAATTCTAACGTACTCTCGCATATCCATCTTCATGTGATCGAATCGAAAGCTCAACATTCTTGAATTTCGTTGTTTTCGATTCCCGTTGAGCTCTACAAAGTCTTCTTTGACCCTCTTCCAAAACATAGTGCGAAGTTCATTTGGTCGTTCACGTAGGACATACGCGAATGATTTCACTAGATTCAAGTCTTCTTGCGCGTCCCAGTTCCCCCATCCCCCCATTATCTCCTCTTGAATTGAAAAAAAAAACTAATGCAGGAAATAGAACTTCAAGGTGTTCAACAATATATGTGTTTGTGAGTGAGAGGGTATGTGTGTTGGGAGGTTCTCTTATATAGATGTGATTCCAATGACTCTTTTTCTTGGAAAAACAACTAATAATCGGTATATATGTTGAACAATTAACGCTGATTATATTCATGCCCCAAATTTTAAATAATAAATCGGTTAATAATTAAGTCCACAAGAGCCGATTATTTAACAACCATAAATAGAAAAATAAAATCGGTTAACAATGCAGTCCAAACTATGCCGATTGTAACATAAATCGGCATACAACATGAAATATAAATGCCGATTATGTCTATAAAACAGACATTTATTAACCAATATAACAGTTTGCGATAAAAATCTTGAGGAGGCGGTAATGTCTTTCGTATTTGAAGATCTTCCCTTTAATTCGTCGCCATTCTTTCAAAGCCCTAGCCAAAATTTCATCATCACTATCATCCGGAAGTCGAGCTCGGATCAACCTAACCAAGTGCATAAATTCGTCGAATTTTTTTTGTATTTTTCTCCATCGCAACCACAACGCATTCTGATCTCGCACAACTTGGCTTCTAGGTTCATCAATTTTGAATTCTGCAGTGACAGTAGTCCACAATTGTGGCTCATTCACTTTCACGATTTCGTCTCATTTCTGCAGGGGTCGGATAGAAAATCTTATAGTTTTTACAAAGACATAAATCTTCATCCAACGTAAATTTGGGACGTGGTTTAGGTCCATCGGGTAATGAGTCTAGAGGATTTCTATTGAGTTTTTGAACCTTAGATGACGACGAAGAAGAAGTTGTTGATGATTTGCATCGCTTAACTACTGGGTTACCATAGTGTCTAGGAGGAGTAGGATACAATCTCTTCAATGGAGGAGGAGTGAATAGAGGAGGATATGTAGATGAAGGTTTAGTGTAGTAGTAGTTATTGATTAACTCCTTAGTTATGTTTCGAGTTTCGGGAGTAGGAGATGTTGGAGGAGTACCGGTAGAAGATGAAGGTTTAACTATTTTGGGGGTTTGGATGATGAAGGTTTGAATTTCTTGAGGAGTATAGGTAACATAGCACTAAGAGTTTTCTATGTTCTTTTATAGATAAAGCCCCAACGGTTATTTTTTTCAAAAACCGGAACATAATCGACGTTACTTATAAGTAACACACGCCGATTTGATTCATACGCACAATCTTAAGTAGATAATCGGTTTATAATGGAGTCTATTAACGCCGATTATAGTACAAGAGTTTGAAAGGTTTGGTTACCTATATTCGTTGTACAAAAACATACAAATACAACGATTGTTTTTAATCGGCTAATATTGAAGATTGTATTAACCGATTATTATCCTGAAATACACTAACTTCTATCACATAGTTATGGAACAAAATAGCAAGCATTAATACATGAACGAACATAACATCCATACATTCATAACCAGATATTCAACTATTCAAGTCTACTGCTCTTAAAAGCCATAATTGTTTCACCAACATAGATGTTTAAGTCTACCCATAACATAAAAGAAGAACACTACCCAAACACATAATAAAACTCAACTAATATTTCCAGTTCCAAACCATGTTCGGCTGCGGATTAATGCCCAACTCGTTCTACCATTCGCCTCAACAAGTGGACGGAGACGTTCAACTTCAGCACAAAGTGTACAACCACAAGGAGCATTGTCAACCTCACCAACTCTCTTTCTTCGAAGATTACGAGGTGCTTGTGCTTGCCATTCATCATGTGAGACAAATCTTGAGACTTGGGCAGGAAGATAATCCTCACGCAGGGCAGGAACATAATCCCCATGCAATCGTCGTGTCTCAATAACACGTGAATCATCCTCACGAATTAGTGGTAGGGGTTCATGGTAAAGCACAAGTGCAAGGTTCGATTCATCATGGAGAATTGGTGGTGGTGGAGGTCAATCAATGAGTTAATTCCTTTGACGTCGTGTCTCAATCACAAGTGGATGATCAAGGCGCATTGGTAGTGGGGGAGGTTGATAAATCACAAGTGCAAGGTTCGATTCATCATGGCGAATTGGTGAATCAGTGGGTGAAACTAGAGCACATGGTTCAATGGGTGTTGGTTGAGCACTTGATTATGAATTTCTGTTGCATAAACACGGTGGAAACGGCTTAAATATCTCACTTATCAAGAAATCAATTGGCCTATATATGTCCATACATAAAACGATTTACTACTTTATTTCATAATTGAAACAATTATTGGTTCTTATTAATCACCACATGCACCAATTTTAAAAAAGACAATAATCGGTGCATTTGCTACCATTATATATAACGATAGATAGAGATAAGTCCAAAAAATCTGAGAGAACCAGAATCGGTAAACCTACAACCAAATATCTAACGATTTAGGTAACTAACAAGTATGGACCAACAAACCAGAATCGGTGTTTAATATACATATCATAAAACGACTTTAAAATGCCAGTAACAATTTGGGTAAGTTCCAAAAAATCTGAGAGAAAAGAATCGGTATAGAAATTACCCAATATTCAACGATTGTTAGTGTTGAAAAATAATCGTTAGAAAATGCTAACACAATAAAACGATTTTTGTTCCAGACCAAGCATAATAGGTTTATATTTACAACTAAATCCACCGATTCTGGGTGGAAACCTAGGGTTTCGATTATGCCATTTAAGTGTAGAAATCAATGAAAATGTAACAACGATTTAGTTTTCCATACCTGATTGTTGTCGACATAATATGGAACAAGTGCGCTTTCTTTGTTGATTTTGAAGATACAATGAAATTAGGGTTTTATGAACTCAAAAAAAGAGAACAAGTGTTTTGAAAACCAAGAACAAAAGAAGAACACATTTGTTAGGGCATTGTCCGGTCAAACCCACTAGCGTTGGTATGTCAAGCTGGTTGTCAGTTTTAGGTGTCAAAACACAATTCTTGATTTAGCCTACTAGATTTCGGAATTGGGATATGGACTAAGTAGTAAAGACCTTGAAGACGAAGACAGTGAAGACAAAGAAGACATCAATTATTCTTTATCGACAAAAGGTTAGTAGGAGTTATGACTTTTATGGAAATTCTTCTATTCTACTTACTTTATCTTTCGAAATAGTCGGCTACTTTAGTAGTAATATTAATAGCGATTGAGATCGTGTTTTTGTCTACGTGACCATGTGTTATGTTGGTATTTGTTCCCGCGAATACTAAGTTTACAAGAATGCATGAGATAGATTCGATACCATTTTTCCATTGCAATGGTTTGCTTGCAAATCACTTGTTGGATATGGGTGAATCTAAAGGAGTACTCTTGAGCAAGAGTCCAGTGGATTATAGCTGAGGACGTCTAACACGTCTAAGTACTGGTTAAGCCCAGAACTTCCATCGGATCCAAGCTAAACCCTAATCTGAATGTCGACGGTTCCCGAACCGTTCGTGAAGAGTGACTTAGGAAAAACTCCTGAGTTCCAAAGTGTCATTTTGTACGCGTACCCTACGTGAACCTCAGAATCTATACTTTTGGCTGTGATTCAGATGAACGGTTTGCGAACCGTCCCAAGTGAATATTCTCTGGGATTTTAACTCGGGTTAAACTCTGACTCCTTATCTCTTAGTTGGACTTGGTTATCACGAAAATATCTTTTGTGGTCCATCTAACGGTTCTCAATGTGTCAATAAGATAAAGATTATCTCTGGTCTGTTGGATATCAATCTTGAAGTGTTTATGAGCTAATAAAACACTTGGCAGATAAATGATAAATGATTTCCAATTGAGATAAATCTCTGTTTACTTTGTTTGCAAGTTAGGGTTTCCAAAACTTGTAAAACAAGTAACTAGTTGCTTTATTCTAAATTAACTTATCTTATTGAGTGTTATAAATAGAGGTGTCTAAGGACGAAAACCACAAGCATCAAGCATACGTGAAGATTCCTTTTGGAAGTGATCATAAAACTCTTTTCACTTCGGTGAATACTTGTTGTGGTATAGTCATCCTCTATTAGGTAGCAGTTCCTCTTGGGATTTACCTACGACTATAAAGACTTCTCTTGAGAGTTGGGAAGCACAGGTAGGAGATTGAGACCTTAGTGGTTGAAATCGGACTAACCTGTAACCTTGGTAACCTGATCACGTTCTTGTCTCTTCTACGGTCCTTCTCTTCTGATATAAGGCCATTCAAGAACTGATACGTTACATACATGGTTTTGAAAGGAAGCAACGCACGGCTGCACTCGGTGTTGTAATACCTAGTTAGCTCCAGTTGTATAAGTTTCTTAAGTGATTCTTCGTGTACAACTGAGGTAGAGACAAGTTGGGCATAGTTTACTCGGTTTACTTGTCAGCCCCCGCTTGTAAGTAGATTTCCGTATGACCTGGAGAAATCCGAAGGAAGTCACTTTGTGTATGTCAAACTGATAGAGGACAATTTAAACATACAGTTGATAATTGTGGTTGCAAAGTCGAAATTGTTGACACAAGCCTTTAACAGCGGTTAAAGCAACTCCTAGGCCTGTAAAGGACGTCACCTAGGGGAATCAAGTGCGTGACGATCTGTAGGGGATCTAGAGACGTAAGGAGTGTGACAGTAGCCAGTTCGCTTGGAGGGTGGAATTGGTCTCTACTACATCCCAGACCGAAGTCTTATAGTAGGCTAGTGTTTGTAGACAGTTTGTACTGTGCGATGTTCAATCTGGACGAGGTCCCGAGGTTTTTCTACAGGTCGTAGTTTCCTCGTTAAAAAAATCTCTGGTGTCTTGTGTGCTTTACTTTCCGCATTATATTCTCTGATTATATAATTAAAGCAAACACAAGAAGTACGTAATTATAAACCTGATCGTTGTCCTCAATCCATCCCTTGGATTTACCAAGACCCTGTCTTGCGTTGGACTGATCCTTGTGATCCAAACTCAGGTTAACAGATCTAGATATTGATTTTTTAGATCGTCCAGATCTGGCCATAAGTCTCACGAGCCCAAACGAAAAGTTGGTTGTTTTTCGGTACCCCTGTTTTTTCAACATTATATATTTATGATTGTAATGATTAGGAAATCATGATTATGTGTGTGTTAATGATTAAGGAAATTAGATTTCTAATTAAGTGTAATGCAAAGGGTAACTTAGTACATTCTCCATGTTTTTGACACCCCATAGCCACCTCTAATGGATGGGCTTAAAATTCCATGGGGCCAAATACTCGTCAATGGGACCAAATTTAGCCGGGCCATGCAAACTAATATTTGAATACTTCAAGCTTCGGAAATTTAACCTGAATATATTTTAGGGGGATGTTCTCAGGGGGGGGCGAGGTGTGCTTACCATATCCCATCTTAGTTTATAAGGGGTACTGAAATTTTGGGAAGATACTAAAAAGTCCCTACACTAATCTTACTACTAATCTTACTACTAATTTAATTACATTACTAATCAAAAAATACCCAAACAAGTACCCTCTTCTATATATCATTATCACAAACACTTTTCTTCTCTCTATTTCATTTCTTACTCTCTAAAATCCCTTTTTGAAAAAAAATTAACACATTAAAAATTCGGATTTTGAAGAAGCTTGGTTTGTTGATTAACTTACGTTACAAACAAAGATGGTTGGTCAAACACAATCGAATAATGCTCTATTGGCTTATGTGAGAAGAGGAAGAAGAGGAAGAGTTTCATCAAGATCAAGTGTTGTGGAACAACCCGAGCTTGAAGAACCACAACAACAACAACCCCAGCAGTCATCCATGGATGAGTCTCCAAATAGGAGGTTAGTTTACTACAAACACTATGATTGGTATGATAAAAGTTCAAATTTTTTAAGTTACAGAAAAAAAATCGCCGAGGTAGTGTCTCATAACCATGCCGATTGTTCATGTTCTGGGTACAAAAATTGTATAACTCGTCATGGTCGATGAACTTATCATGATGACTTTGTAAAACATACCATGTCGTATATGTTTGGTTCATTAGGTCGTAGATTTTATATATAGGTCTGTGACGATTGTTCATGTTCTGGGTACGAAATTATGAACTCGTCATGGTCAGTAAACTTATCCTGACGATTTAGTTCCAGTATTTCCTGCCAATATATGTTTGATTTATTATGTCGTAAAGGTTTTATGTAGGTTTGTGACAATTTTACACTTATAAAAAGCAAAAGGGTTATATTTTACATTTTGAGTAGTCGTCATAGTTTGTATACAACACCAAGACGATTTATGGGTTGGTAAAAAGTCGTCAAGTTATTCATCCTTACCGTGAAAATATTGATGCATGGTCTTTGTTATGTTATACAGCCTCGGAGAGCCGAGTCCTCCTCAGACTTCAGTAGTTCCATTACCAATCCCACTACTAACTGAGGAAAACAGTGCTGAATATAACTTTGTTTTCCTACCATTGTTTTCAAAAAATAATGTTGTCAATCTTCGACGAAGAAGAGTTGGTGACAGGGAACCGTTGCTTCGTTGTTTTTGTTCAACCTTTCTAAGGATATTACGCCACAACAACATGATTGGGAGATCTGGGGGTGTAACCGGATATGGGCGTGTTATCAATCCTAGTGAATGAACTTAGAAGAATCTATGTTTAAAGTATTTTCAATTTCTTTAGTTGTTGAATTACTAAATTGTTAGTTAAACTTTTGTTCCCTAAATTATACTCCCTCCGTTCCACTTTACATGCTATATTAGGTTTTTTTTTTATTTTCCAAAATACTTGCTATAGTTGATATTTTTTCCCACAATTTCCAACTACATCCTTCCTTTTTATCTTGGAAATATAAGCTTTCTTTTAAATAAACCAAAATAGTTAATGTTTGAAGACTTTTATCAAGGGCATAGATGGAAAAAACCCATACCTCTCTCTACTCCTTAATATTTGTGCAAAACCCTATTATAGCAACTAAATTGGAACGGAGGGAGTATTTAGTTGGTTTGTATGCTCTCGTACATTCTACTTATTATTATGTTAGTGATGATTTTGTTATTTTGTCGTACATTCCACCAAATCGTCATACTATTAACCACAACCTTGACTTATCCTTCATGGTCATTGTTATTTTGTCTAGCCTCGAAGAGCTCAGTCTTCCTCGGTATCCATTTGGTTCAGAGGTTTATCATGAATCCCCACTACTAATGCGCCTTGATCATCCACTTGCGATTCAGACACGACGTCAAATGAGTGAACTCAATGATCGACCTCCCCCACTACCAATGTGCCTTGATCATCCACTTGTGATTCAGACGCGACGTCAAATGAATGAACTCAATGACCGACCTCCCCCGCCACCAATTCGTGATGATGGAACAAACCTTGGACTTGTGATTTATCAAGAACCCAGTCGTCGTCAGTATCCAGTAATTCCATTTGCTTTTGAGCTTTATCATCAACCCCTACCACCAATTCGCGAGGATGATCCACGTGTGATTCATGAACGTCATCTATATACACAACGTCAGGAAAAGCCCCACTATAGCTGCTTGTGTATTGAATGTGATAGGGTTGTACGCATCAACATGATTCGCGGCCAAAAGATGGTGGATACGAATAATCCTTATGAATGAACTTATGTCAACCTTTCCCTAACATATTTTGTATTAGCTTTAGTTGTTGAATTGGGTTATTTGTTAGTTAGACTTTTCTTCCCTAAATTCAATTAAGTTAATCTGGTATGCTACATTTATATTATATTCAATTGGAGACGTTAGAGTTTTTCATTACGTTGGTAACCATTATAAAAAGGTTTTAAGGACTGGAAACTCTGCACAAAAATCGTCAAAGAGTCAGAAACAACCGTGACGACAAAGAAGAAATCGTCAGGTTGTGCTAAGAAAAATTGACGATTTATTGTTGCAATTTGAACCTACTCTGTCCGAATTTCATACAAAATCGTTATAGTTTGAAGCAAAATTATGACGATTTACTGTGATTTAAAATTGTGTCGTTTTGTTATATCTTATTACCCTGACGATTTATTGATATGACTGGCAAAACCTATTGTCGTCACATATTACTGGCAAAACCTTAACGATTTGGTTCTCTGTCAGCTCAAATTGAAATTCATAATCAAACTAGCTACCATGTAGAATATGAGCGATCAAATTAAGTTTCAAAATAAAACATTTCTACCTACAATCAAACCTTAGTAGTAGCCTTTAAATGAAATACATGCCGATACTAATTGTAAAATATGAAACACACCACTTTCTTAGCTTGGTTTAAACAAAACAAAATGGAATAAACTCACAATAAAGGGTCATAGGTGTGTCTTTGCCTTAGCTTATGGTTGCCTAATCTTCAAATCCTCCTTTGGACTCGATCTTCATATCCTGGTGGAGGTGGTAGTGGGCAAGACATGTAACCCAAGATGGGCATTTTGTCAACCATTTTCATCCAATGCGCAGCTATTACTCTGGAACGGTGTGCATGATCATTAGGAAGAGGAACTCCTTCATATCCATATTTGTCGGAGCCCGCAACAAATATTCTGCCCTTATTGAGGATATCATACCCCTTAATTACCCTGTCGTGTCCCTGTGTTCCACACCCATCTAATACCGCCCAAGTTGGGTCATGAAAGATTTCTTTCCAACTAGGCGAAACCTCAAATGGTTCATCCACATTGTTGACGATTGCGGGAGGATCACTAGACAGGGGTCCCAACATGGGTAACAAACCAATTTTGTTCATCCAATGCGTAACGATCATGCGTTCGGCAAGTCTTTCATCTCCAGGTAGAGCAATTGCAGCATGGCGTATCCCTTCTGCACCTACAATAAAAAATTGTCAAGAAAAATTGCCATTCCCTCAAAAGTTGATTCCCATCCATATAATTCATTCCCGCCAGAGATCAACCAAGATGGATCCATGACCTTTGGCTTTTCTTCATGCTCATCTTCACCTATAAGTATGACGACTTCACCTATAACTAACATGGTTGTTAGTCTAATCGTCAGGGTTGTAGCAAATACCATGGCGATTGTTATGATCCTTTCAACTTTTGAAGTTAGTCAATGCAAAAAATGATGCAGATAAGAAATACTTTAAAAATAGTTGTAAATACCTAATACATGTACTCCATAAGTTTGATTTTCATATACAATGTTCAAAATATAGTTGTCCAAACAACTCATGCACTACTTGTCAGGAATGTTAATATTACGCAAAGCGTTATCGGTTATCGCCCAAAGTTGCATATAGAACTCGTATTTCTTCTTCCATTCCAGAGAACTTAAGGTAAAAGTACCTTGGGGATTATGCAGGTGCACCGGTGGTAGAGGAAACTTCTCCTTGAGCTTCAACCCAATAAAATGGAGTTTGTTCACAAACGCCATAATAATTCTTCTATTCTGAATCTCCGGTGTGCAAACTGCCTTCGAGGGGATAAATGTGTAACTCCCTGCAGGAAACTCAGGAGTAAAGGAGTGCACAACACAATGAAAAGTATCCGCTAAAAGTTGGCCACACTCAGACATTTTCATCCAATATTTATACCTAGCCTTCTTAGCTCCCTTACGCCCTTTCACACTATACATCAACTCTTTGAATTTAAATTCTAGAGCTAATTTATTGCTTTTAAGCATCAAAGCAGTATACATTTCCTTGTCCATTAGTAGTTGAGCAGCCATCCTGCTCCTTATATATTCTACTTGGGTCAAGCCCACCGCATCCGCCTCATCAAAATGCTACAACTGTTCACAAGCAACGTGGTAACCACAATGTCCATCCCCGTCGACGTCGTCTGTTGATATAACGAAATCCTTGATGAGCCAAGGGAGGTCATCCATATAGTCTTTGTAAATTGTATGAATGGTCCTCAATGGTCTTCCGGTGTTTGCATCCCTGGGGGTATCATTGGTCCAACCTCAATTTCTATTGTTTGTATTCCGCTTTGTTGGTTTGACTGTGGCGTGCACAATTCCTCATCATCCTCAGTTGGGGCACTTCCTACACACGCTGACACTAATGATGTTCCCACTCCTTGTGTTGTTTCTCTAACCTTGGAAATAACTTTTGTTTTTGGGTCGGTAATACTCTCTTGGGTAAGCACCATTTTCCGGCCACTCTTATGATTCTTCTCCCCCGCTATGTACTCGGCTTCCACTAACTCTGCTAGGGTGGGGTATCTCTTAGTACTATTTTGAAGCTTCTTTTCGTTTCTAATTTCAGTAAAGGAGGTTGCGGTGATTGGTCTACCAGTGGGTTTTTCTATCTCTGGTTCTTCAGCAGTAGTCAACTACACTTAAGGGAAAAAAAATAGTGCGTTCACGCAAAGCTTGTTTACTCACATGATTCATAGTAGGGTATGATTCAACTATTTCACGATGCACATCGGTGTCAACCCAAGGTTGTGTATCGTCGAATGTAGGAGCGGGAATAAATGAGAGTTTCTACCAAAAGGGATGAATATCCTCAAGCGGAATATAGTCTTCATATTTGCCGAGACGATGAAGACACGTAATTCATATACCGATCATTGTCTTACATTCACAAACTTCCACTATACCGTTGTCTTCCATTTTTTTAGAAATAACACGTTGCTCCATCATATAATTTATCGTCCAATGCGATACTCGGAACATAATATAATGAAGAAATCTTTTCTCCTCCTCATTATAATTGGTGCAAAACTTTTTCCTACTCTTTCCCATTTCCTTTTGAATCTTCCACAAATCCTGTTTATTATACTCATGGATACCTTCATGTAACGTAAACCCCATTGTGACATACATCGAGCATCCTCTTCAACCGACCATGAGATCCTCAACCGTACTCGTTGCCTCATTCTTGAAATGAGGATAATCATAGGTCCATGCATACACAAACCTATGTTTGTGGTCGTCTAACCACGAATTTATGCAATAATCCACCGCTTTATGATACTTAGGTCTCCATAAATCCTCCCACTTTTTCAAATTTACATAAAACTTCTCCTTGGTCTTCGAGTGAACCAATTCATCCCAGTATAACAAATACTCTTTTCATTTCCCCTCCCCCCCTCTTCGTATGCGACATCTTATTTCTCTTTCTCCTCCTTTAGTTGATCTTTAGACAGTTTACTCCTTCGGTCATCTTCTTCTTCTGAACGCTCACAACCGGTCTTTCCCTTGGGCTTTTGGAAATGAATCTTTGTTTTTTCTAAGATGTTTTGTTGGATGTGCCAAGTGCAAAGGAAATTTTGTGCATTCGGAAAACTTTATTTATTGCCCCCATCAATGCAGTCTCCCTATCCGTTATTATCACCCCTGGAGTTTGACCCTTGTAGATTTTTTTTCAATTCGTTTAGTGCCCACTTGTAGTCCTCCCTTGTCTCGTGTTGCAAAAAAAAACAAGCCATAGTAAATGAAATTTTCTCTGATGTCTGATCCACGATGTTCAATAAAGGCAGATTGTACTTATTGGTTTTATACGTGCAATCCATCATCAATATCTGAGAGAAGCACATAGCTAATTATATCATCTTGGGATGAGCTAGAAAAATGTGTGTCACCTTTTCTTTCATCCTGATCCTTTGATTAATGTAATAGTTGTGTTTCTCTGCCAACCAAACAGATTGTTGCATAACCAATCTTCCATCCCATTACTCCCTTCGTAACATTGCTCTAGCGTTGTAAATTTGGGATAGTGTAGAAAGGTTGCCTTTGAACTTCTCTTTAATCACACTTAGAATTTTTTGCGGTGAAATTCCTTTAATCTCCCTCACTATATCAATTTCCGCTTGACTCAACTTTGCAACTTAAGCATATCCAACAAGAGAATCAGGTTCCGGATGGTTGTGCCAACCACATACTACATCCTTCAAATACCACTTATCGTCTCTAACCTTCACCTTATTAAATATCATCCTTAAAGGGCAATCAGTCTTCTTTTATTTAGTCATGGACATTTTTCGCTTGGTGGTCTTCCGCTGGTACACATAACCCTTGAAAAAGCAGGGGTACCGAAATACTACCAACTTTTCGTTTGGCCTCGTGAGTCTTATGGTCAGATCTGGACGATCTCAAAAATCAATATCCAAATCTGTATAACCTGAGTTTGGATCTCAAGGGATCGTTCCGACACAAGACAAGGTCTTGGTAAATCCAATGGATGGATTGGGGACAACAATCAGGTTATTAATAACACACTTCTTGTGTTTGCTTTAATTATATAATCAGAGAATATAATGCGGAAAGTAAAGCACACAAGACACCAGAGATTTTTTTAACGAGGAAACTACAACCTTGTAGAAAAACCTCGGGACCTCGTCCAGATAAAACACCGCATAATACAAACTGTCTACAAACACTAGCCTACTATAAGACTTCGGTCAGGGATGTAGCAGAGACCAACTCAAGCCCTCCAAGAGAATTGGATACTGTCGCCCTCCTTACGTCTCTAGATCCCCCCACAGATCGACACACACTTGATTCCCCCAGCTGACGTCCTTTACATGCCTAGGAGTTTCTTTAACCGCTGTTAAAGGCTTGTGTCAATAATTCCGGCTTTGCAACCTCAATTATCAACTGTATGTTTGAACTATCCTCTATCAGTTTGACATACACAAAGTGACTTCCTTCGGATTACTCCAGGTCATACGGAAATCTGCTTACAAGCGGGGGCTGACAAGTAAACCGAGTAAACTATGCCCAACTTTCCTCTACCTCAGTTGTAAACGGAGAATCACTTAAGAAACTTATACAACTGGAGCTAACTAGGTCTTACAACACCGAGTGCAGCCGTGCGTTGCTTTCTTTCAACCTTTACGTAACTTAACCAGTTCTTGAATAGCCTTATAGCAGAAGAGAAGGACTATGGAATAGACAAGAACGTAATTAGGTTACTGAGGTTTCAGGCAATCTGATGTCAACCACTAAGGTCTCAATCTACATGTGCTTCCCAACTCTCAAGAGAAGTCTTTATAATCGTTAGGTAATTCCCACGGAGGAACTGCTACCTAATAGAGGATGACTATACCACAACAAGCATTCACAGAAGTGAAAAGATTTTACGATCAATTCCACAGAGAAATCTCACGTATGCTTGATGCTTGCGGTTTTTCGTCCCATAATCCTCTATTTATAGCACTCAATAAGATAGGTTGCTTAGGAATAAAGCAACTAGTTACTTGTCCCACAAGTTTAGGAAACCTAACTTGCAAACCAAGTAAACAAAGATTTATCTCAATTGGAATTCATTAAACATTTATCTGCCAAGTATTTTGTTAGCTCAAAAACACTTCAAGATAGAAATCCATCAGACCAGAGATAATCTTTATCTTATTGACTCATTGAGATTTGTTAGATGGACCACAGAAGATATTTCGTGATAACCAAGTCCAACTAAGAGATAAAGGAGTCAGAGTTTAACCCGTGTGAAAATCCAAGAGAATATTCACCTTGGACGGTTCGCAAACCGTCCTTCCGAATTCTGGCCAGATACATCGAATATGTGGTTCACGTACATGTACGTGTACAAATTGATGCATTTGAACTCAGGAGAAAATCCCAAGTCACTGTTCACGAACCGGTTCGTGAACCGCCTTAGTTCAGAATTGGGGTTTCACTGGATCCGCTTGAAGTTCTGGGCTGGGCCAGTACTTAGACGTGTTAGACGCCCTCAGCTATAATCCACTAGACTCTTGCTCAAGAGTACTCCTTTAGATTCACCCATATCCTACAAGTGATTTGCAAGCAAACCATTGTTATGTACAAATGGTATCGAATCTATCTCATGCATTATTGTAACCTTAGTATTCGTGGGAACAAATACCAACATAACACATGGTCATGTAGACAAGAACCCGATCTCAATCGCTATTAGTACTCTACTAAAGTAGCTGACTATTTCGAAAGATAGAATAAGTAGAATAGAAGAATTTCCATAAAATTCATAACTCCTACTAACCTTTTGTCGATGAAGAATAATTGATGTCTTCTTTGTCTTCACAGTCTTCGTCTTCAAGGTCTCTACTACTTTGTCTATATCCCAATTCCGAAATCTAAACTCTAGTAGGCTAAATCAAGATTGAGTTTTGACACCTAAAACTGACAACTAGCTTGACATACCAACGCTAGTGGGTTTGACCGGACAATGCCCTAACAGTCTCCCCCTTTGTCAATTTTAGTGACAAAACCAATTTACATATGGATTCAAAAGATATACAATTAAGTACTAACCAGATGTATCTTGATTTCTTGAATTCTTCAACTTCTCCCTTGAGTCTTGATGTGTTCTTTTTAACTCTTGTTGAAAAATCTGTAGACATCACCTACAACATATCCAGCTCAAACAACCACAAAGGTACGCTCAAGCTTACATGGGTTAATATGCTAATCCCACATGTTGTTTGTGCAAAGAGTAAGAATCTGAGCAAACTTTAAAGTCCGTGTATCAAAACTTTTAAAGTGATTCTACTCATACCTGATGTGAAGCTTCTTCGTAACTTTAATTACTCCCCCTTACTTGATACTTTGAAAAAGTACAGCAAGTAAGCACATGATGTTCTCCCCTTATGGTTATGAACCACAAGAACAAGAACCATATGTATTCTCCCCCTATTTGTCATAAAAATATGACAAAGTAGTTTGAGACTACGGTTTCATAAACCTATGGAATAGGTTAAGCTAAGTACTTGCATACTTAGTTTAAGATTACATTACTAGGAAATCAGGACGATGATCTCTAAGTTGATTCATCTTTGGAGAAATATAGACACACTTTTCTCCTAATATTCCACATCCACGTTCCCCAAAAAGATTTGTTATTAAGCGCAAGCTTAGTTAAGAACTCTCCCATATGTGGTGTTATTCAATAAAGAACAACTTACAAAGCCTAACATGGACAAAACAGTTTAATGTTATCCAGTATACCTTTGTTTATAATCTCTTTCCCTTAGCCAGATTTTTAGAAAAGAGTACATGATTCCGAGTTTGTGAAAACCCTAAAAATCATACAATCAAAAGTTTCTTGATCATGAGAAAAAGCTTAACTTTTGTGATAGACATAACTTTGCATCACTACCGAGGTAATGGAAAGAGCCATGTGTTGCAATAAGATTGAGGTAGACAAATCAAGTATTGTAAACATCATTAATAATAATCATCTAAAAAGAACTTTTATTAATGAAATAAAGTAGTACATGCTGAAAAACTCTAAAAAACATGAAAAGGCAAACTACTTTTAGATATAGCTTATATTCCTTAGGCCAAAGTAAGAACAAGTTCTCACAAGGAATCAACTAATCTAGTCTACTAAGAAAAAGAAAGCAAAAAGTTGCAGGTTGCAACTTGTGGATACCCAAAGCCCATCAAGGTCTAATGGGTTTAAGCGATGTCTATTAGGGCCCATTTGAAGGATGGAAAAGGGCTTGGGCTAGAGGTTTAAGGATATCTAATATATAAAGAATGGTAATTGTGTAAATAGATGATTAAGGGGACACATGGCAATCAAGGATGGCAAGAGGATCTCTATAAATAAGACCCTAATAAATACCATTAGGGAGGTAATTTGGAACTTGGACCATTTCCCTTGAGAAGAGAGAGAAAGAGAGAGAGAGAGATAATCGCTACCTCTGTGACTCGGATCGGATCTATATCTTACCCCATTCACAGTTGGCGACCACACCGGGAGACCGATTTCGAGTCCAGCGGATTGCAGTCGGCGCGGGAAACACCGGGTGCGTCAAGGAAGAATGTCGAGCAGGTCTCTGAACCTGCCGGGGACTACGTTTTACTGGAACACGAGCCGATGGACAGTGATACTGAAGACACGAGAGGAAACAAAAGGGTGTCAGTGGGAATCCCAAGCGTGCAAATGACACTAATAACGCAGGGAAGTAAGGGAGGAGTTACGCCATTTGTCAGCAAGGATGCGCAGAATTCAAGCTTAGATAACATGCGACAAGAGTTGGCGGTGCCTGCTAGGAGACAACAACAATTGATGGCTTTAATACGACAGAAGGAAGACGCAGCCACACTGGGAAATACCAGTTCGGTCGATGGAGTTGTCAGTGAACCAAACATCGCCGGAATTGTTCCCGGAAAGCTGACACCCGCTACCACGAAGGAGGCCCAACCAGAGACAACAAATTCTGGCGCGTCAAGTGGAAAAATCTCCGAGGAAGACTTAGCTAAATACATTGAGGAACACTACCGTGTGGCAAACCAGGATCATGGATATAGCTCTCTTGACCCGCCTTACACAAAAGAGGTCGTTGCTTACAAATTCCTGTCGGACTACACGTCCCCCAAGTTTAAGATGTATACAGGACAGGGAAACGCGCGAGAACATCTAAGCCGCTTTCTCTTAGCGATGAATGAAAATGCGATAGATGGGAAGTTGTGCATGAAGGAATTCTCAAAATCTTTGTCTGATACCGCGTACACTTGATATGAAAACTTGAAGCCCACATGGGAGGATATGGCGCGTTTATTCCATAAAAAATTCTTTTCCGCTAAGAGGCGGGTGACTACTGTCGACTTGGCGCGAACATCAATGGGAATTGATGAAGATCCCATGAAATATATCACGAGGTTCAGAAGTCACGCACTCGAGTTAAGCGAAGATGTGCCGGAGGACAGATTGGTGGAAATTTGTGTTGGAAGAATGACCGCCACGCTACGTTTTTCCCTTTCAAATTTTCAGTTCCAAACGTTTGTGGAATTGGAGGAGGCCACAACACGAGTATCTGACTGCTTCAGAATATTTCATCAGGCGAAGATGGAACAGACCTGGTACAATTCGGTCAACTCACTGAGCGCGGCGGTTACCAGCAGCGGGCCCGTTCCAGGAAACAAGCGTCCAACATCGTTCCAATCATACCAAGGCACGGGGCCGCAAGGGGGACGATGAGGAAATAATTTTAATAGCCAACGAACGATTCCACCACCCATACCCTGCACAAAGGAACAAATCGAAAACCTTGTTGACCAGTGGGCGGCTAACGGAGAAATCAATTTACCACCAGCCGTGGTAGACTTGAACACAGTCGACAAGGCGCATGAACGATACTGCCACTTTCACAGAAGAGTAAACCATCCTACCCTCAATTGTTATGGTGTACGAACCGCGTTCTGGAGGAGGAAAGGGCAGGGAAAATTGATCTCGGGCGACAGAAGATAGATAAAGACTCCTTGCCCAAGCATAACGTTATGATGATTTCCCATGACCCACGAGGCGAAGAATGGGCGCCTTGGGAAGACTTTAAGGAGGAGGCATGTGAATTAACCGTCGAAAAACCGGTCTTTGAAGGAACATACATCGTCGCCTTTTAATTCTCCAAGACCATCATCGCCCAACAGTTTTTTGATTCCCTTGATTTTAGCGAAGATCAGACTAGAGAAGCGTCCAAGCAATCGCCGCAGTAGCCGCGGGACATCAAGTATTGTCAAAAGGGAGAGTCACTTTTGATGACAACGACATATGCATCCCCGGGGAGCACCTACGACCACTGTATCTCACCGCGACTATCAACAAGCAACAATTGAGAAGGGTGTTCATCGACGGAGGAGCTTCACTGATGTGGTATATAAATGTTCGTTCTCAGGGACTTGTGAAGAATTAATTAAAGACTCAAAATTGATTCAAAATAGTGAAAGTGGTTTTTTTTTTATTAATTAAATAAATAAAATAACTTTGATTAAACTAAAGAAAATTAAATATGATTTGTTTTAACAATTTTAAAAGCAACCAAAGTTCGGGATTCCACCCTTAATCATGATTTGAGATTTTTCAAAATATGACAATCCTTATATATAATAATTGAAACCAAATACTCAATTCTCATTCATTCTGGCCCCACATTTGAGAGCTCTAGAGAAATTTAGTGAATGCAAGAGTATTCACAAATAAAGCTCTTGCATTCATTTTGGGCCCACAACAAGCAACAAAAATAAAGTTTTACACTCTAATTACACCCTTAACTCTTCAAGAGTCACGACTCATGGCCACGATCCACGACCCACTTCCATTTCAGTTTCCTTTCCCACTATCTTTCTTATTTCTTTATGGCGTGTTTGGATGCAGAATTTACGTTTCCAGGGGATTTATAATTCCAGGGGATTATAAAACCCAGGATTTATGTAAATACCTGGCGCGTTTGGTAACTCAAGAAAAAATCCCTGGAAACTGTCAAATTCTTTGTTTGAAATTCCATGTACTGTTTGGCAAACCTAGGATTTATACAAATGCTATGTTTTGAAATTCCATATTAACTATCTCGTCCTCAACTTAGTTGGTGGATTATAGCTATGTGCGTAGTGTGCAACCGTGCAAGCATAAGCAAAAACAAAAAACGCATATCTATCTATCTCTTTAAATCACTTTATGCATCAAGGAGAAGAAACAACAATACCAGTTAGCTACTTACGATACAAAAAACAAGACCCTATCATTTTGGTGATGAATCAAGAAGTCCTAAGAACCAGAACAAACTACAAAAACAATAATGCAAAACCCACGTTAAAACATAATCAAATGAAGGAAGATGTATTAAAAACCAAATTTGACATCATATGATATGAATAGGGTTTGCCTTTGCAGCTTCACAAGAAAGAATAAATATGGCGGGATGATGGCGGGAGGAGGCAGAAAAGTGGAGGGGGAAGATAACTACACCGAGGATTTTATATGGGATTTTAGGGTTTAACTTTGGTGGAGCCACAAATCCCTTGGAAAGTTTCCAAGCGAATAACAGGGGGGAGGTGTTACTTGATTTGGAGGATTTGCTGGGAAAGTGTTTCCCAGGGGAAACATGAATACAAGGGATTTTGGCAAACAAACGGGCCAAAAGATTTATAATTCTACCAAATCCCTTGGTCCCATGAATCCCCTATCTAAAATCCTGCATCCAAACGCACCATTAGGTTATCTAAACCGTGAGAAACAAAAATTGACGTCTCGGTTGGGAATCAATGGGTACATCTCTCTCGATTAGATCGTTAATAATAAGAAAAAAAAACAAATTTTATCAAGAGATTTTTCATTTCTCTCATTCTATCTTATTTTCTGATTTTCTGAAGAGAGATTGAGACATAGGGC
>JAJJMA010198976.1:0-41423 GCA_023529015.1 Papaver nudicaule | reverse complement strand
GCCTAGGGATGGCCAGCACCATCCCAAGTTGATTTTGGCCTAGTGGCCTAGGGGATGGCCAGCGCCATCCAAGATGATTTGGCCTATTGGCCTAGGGGATGGCCATCGCCATTCCTCGAGTAGTTTGTCCTAGTGGCTAGGGATAGGAAGCGTCATCCCTTGAGTATTTTGACCTAGTGATCATGGAGGACTTGGTCATGTGATGACCACTCATAACAAGAATGGCGTATGACCATAAGATGGTGCTGACCAAACATTCCTTGTCCAACCAGGGTCGTTGCAGCAGTCCTGCTCTCCTGGTAGCATTACCATTTGACATGTGACCATAAGATGGTGTTGGCCAAAGAGGGGAAAGCTTGATCATGTAATGGCCAAGCATAACAAGGGTGGCGTATGACCATAAGATGGTGCTGGCCAAAACATTCCTTATCCAACCAGGGTCGTTGCAGTAGTCCTGCTCTCCTGGTAGCATATTACCATTTGGCATGTGATCATGAGATGGTGCTGGCCAAAGAGGGGAAAACTTGATCATGTAATGGCCAAGCATAACACGGGCGGCGTATTACCATAAGATGGTGCTGGCCAAAACATTCTTTGTCTAACCAGGGTCGTTGCAGCAGTCCTGCTCTCCTGGTAGCATATTACCATTTGGCATGTGACCATAAGATGGTGTTGGCCGAAGAGGGAAAAGCTTGACCATGTAATGGCCAAGCATAACAAGGGCGGCGCATGACCATAAGATGGTGCTGGCCAAAACATTCCTTGTCCAACCTGGGTCGTTGCAGAAGGCTTGTTCTAAGGCCTTTATGTTGTTTTACACTTTTACCCATATTATGTTGTAAACCACAGATTCCACAGCTTTAATTCATTGTAGCATCTAGACTATTCATATGAACAGATTCATAATGGTGGCATGCCTGATATTCAAAAGGCAATTCCAGGAAAATTAAAAGAAAGTAACTACTTAGCTTGTTTCCTCTGAGCAGTATTTTCAGCATAGTTTAGGCTTTTAAATGCAACGTACATTCCAACAGCGTTGTCAAGTAGAGATCCTTCTCATGGATTCCCAGGAGAAATAATAAATGATAATCCTTCCAGCAGCGTAGCCTGTATGCTTAGCCTCATGATCATCGTTCGCTCTTGAGCCTGCTACTCCTTGCTGAGCCTCAAAGAGTTTATCCTCATAAGATAAGAACTTCGATATTCCCAGAGAAACCAGGTTGCTTTCGGTTTGTGTTGTCGTAATTCCCTGTGGATTTCGGGTGCAGAGATAACTTTTCAAATGGACATGAGGTCTTCAGTACGTTTGCTTGAGCAATAAGATGTTCTCCGGAGAACAGCGGCGGCAGCAGCATCCGATGGTTGAGTTAAATGGGCATGATTGAATATAATCCTTGAAGCTAAAAGGATTATCGTAGAATCTTCATACGATCTATGATTTTGAGGTTTGACCCCAATATTCGAAGAGGAAAGACTCATCTTTCACCCACGCGGAGAATTTTCAAACTTCAAGTTGATGTCGCTGGTGATAAACACATATAGTTGCTTCCTTCCTCAGAAGAAATTTCAGATCTTGCATACCTTAATGTAATGTCCATTTCTCTTCCGTGGTAACACGGAACGATGTATCCTCTTAGTATGCTGTGGTAGAGACGTATACGAACATATGCTGTGTAGAAAGTTTTTCTCCATTCATCACTCTTTAGTACGTTTTCCTCCTTGGTGCCTTGAAGTATGTAACACCGCATTGGTATATCTTTCTGGGATGTTCTGGAAGAGACCTGCCTTGCTGCTTGAGAGAAGCAATACGCCTTGACATTCTTGAGTGGAAAGATGAATTTCGACAACGCCGCTCGTAAAACTTCTTGGAGATTCCTTGGAAATTCTGTAGATTATGCACGTATCAAGTCCCCAAGTCCGTCTCACTTGGGATTTTTCGCCAAACAAGATTGTCCAGTCCCCTGCCAAGGAGACTCAAGCCACCCTTTGTTGTTGTTGATATGCTAGGGTCGTTGCTGGTGTTGTATTTGCTCGTACAATTACACTTCTTCTCTTGATTCCTTTACGGGTAGCGTTGACAAAGTTTTGCATCTGATATTACTTGTTGATGAGGTATTTGTTAACTCGATTATCATGAGCTTTCTTCATTTATGGTTCTTCCCAACCATAGATAATATGTAATGCTCCTCTTGGACTTCTTCGATTACCTTTTTATTTTCAGGTTTCCTTAGCCTGATGGATGAACCAACTTTTCTTTCCCCGTTGTTGTAACATGGAGGTAGATACGATTTATGTTCCCCGGAGTTCGCAATGCTATAAGGATATGTCTGATGTACTCCTTACGGTAGACGGATACAAGGTAGGTAAAGATGGTATTGCCAAGTTCTTTGTCTTTGCTCAGTATTGTCGTCTATCTTTCGGCGTGGGATAACGTATCTTCATTTGGTTCTTGTTATGCCCTTGTTGGTATCTTTAACTGGTGTAATAAACATATTGGTGAATCAGTGAAATTGGTAGTACATGAGGGAGCTCAGTTGTTTAGAATCCAGGGTTCTCCCAGTACCATGTCGTAATATGGGTTTTCAAGAATGTGGAAAGTGTCCTCTACTTGAGTAGTCTCCATTCTTATCTGTAACCTGACATGGCCACACGTTTCTTCCGCCTTCCCTTGCGGGCCTTTGATAGTTGTGGGAGAATTCGTCGTCTTACTTAGTGGGATGCCTGCGCTCTTTAGAGTTCTGACTGAGATCGTGTTTATGGGCATTCCAACATCAACTAATGTAGTTTGGACCATGGCGTCTTTGAGGTGGGCTTCGACAGGCAGTCCCCAGTCACACTTTTCTGATATCTTGTCTTCTTTCTCTCCCTTGCATGGAGCCTGGGTTTTCGGGAGAAACGAGAGGCGTTTTCCAGAAATAACATGGTTGAGGGCTGTAAAAATATCCTCTGTCCTTAGGACAAATAAAGAGTTTCGCACAAATCCGCCATCAGGGATTTCACTCTTTGGTCGATCGGCTCAGTTGGAATGGTGAAGCTCCTGATAGGTAATGGATCCTTGTGAACGTCTTCCGTTCCTAGTTGCAGTTCTCCTGATTCGACTTTTTCCTGAAATATGCGCTTCAAGGCGAAGCATGCACTGGTGGGGTGACATATCCTCCTGTGAAACATGCAATATTTGGCGTTCGCTCTGTCTAGTTCATTCGGTAGGTTCTTGACATATGGCAATTTGACGATTCCTTCTTCCACCCATGTTTCAAACAGTTCGATCATTTCCTCCAAGGGGAGTATGCAGTCAAGAGTATCTGGATCTCCTTTTGATGATTGTTGTCCTTGAGTTTCTTCGGGGTTGCTTATCTGATTTGCCTTCCGTTGTGTTGTCCGCGCCGATGAGGCAGAGGCGCGAGTGGAGCGCTAGAGTTGAGGATTCTCTGCGACCACTCCTTTTCTCTTGTTCCCGTCACCGACATCGTTGATTGATGACGTGTCGTACTGCTTGTTGATTAAACGACGAGTGATTCGGCTATCGCGAGCATCTTCATTCCTGATAGGTGGCTTAGCTCTCTGCAGTAAGGCCGGTGCGGTCGTACCTGACCTCTTGGTTGCTTCATGCAATTAGGAGAAGGTTTGGAAACGCAGGTTTTCCAGCAAGGCGCGGTAGACTGGTATCATTCTATTGATGCAGAGTTCCACCAGTTGTGACTCGATTACATTAGGATCGTGACAGTCGAGTGCTTGTATCCTGAATCTCTTCACGTAATCATTCAGGTGTTCGTTGTTCCGCTGTAACATGCGCCCTAGATCCAACAATGTGATCTGCTCGGACACGAAGAAGTATTTTCGGTAAAGGGCAGTGACCATTTCGTCCCAACCTGCTACGCTCCCTAGCGCGATATTGTTGTACCAAGTATATGCCCTCCCCGTCAAGGATTTGGAAAATTCCCTGAGGCGTAAGGCATGATTGTGTTCGCGTTCCCCTAAAGATTCCAGGAAGCGGGAGATATGTTCACGAGCATTTCCGGTTCCGTCGTACAATGAAAAGGCATGTGATGCATAACCTCGTGGTAGCGGGACCCTTTGTACACCGAGAGAGTATGGGGGTTGGTGCTGAGGAACATATGACATTCTCTCTTTTCCACGATTTTGCAGGATCCTCTCGAGATCATCCAAGGTGACATAATAGGGTGGATGGGCCTTCACTTGTTTGTCCTCTGGGCGAACTGGGGTTGCTCCATCGTCGTCGTCAGAAATTTTGATCCTTGAAGTACTGGTGCTCTTCTTTGTATTTTTGGCTTGTTCTGGTGGAGTTTGCGAGGAAAGGGTCTTGAGAAAATTGAGCATTTCCATTTGAGTATCAGCCATCTTCATTTGATGTTCGGCAAGCACATCTTGTCTCTTCGTCAGTTCCTCCAGGGATAGTTCCTCAACAACTCCTTTTCCTTTGTCTTGAGCGGGCTTAACAGGAGGACTGGCATCAGGTGTGTTCACAGGACTCGGGGTGACCGGTTCTTCAGGTGTGCTAAGTGTTAGAGCATGGCTCGGTCAACCTCACTAAGTGTTGGTATGTCAATCTTAGTTGTCAAATTTAGTGATCAAAACTCGACCGCCAAACAACACACATCAGGTAAAGTCATGAGTGAGTTAGCTTTAGGTTGTGGAAGATTTTGGTAGGATTTGGAATCACTACTTGAAGAGTTGAAGGAAGACTGAAGATCAAGCGAAGACATCTGGCGTCATCATTCAAGAAGTTAGTGAATCTAAGTAACGCGATTCCATTATCTTTTACACTTGTGCTACAAAAGACAAAAACATAACTCTCATCTTGAGCTTTACGTTATGACTTGATCACTTGTGATCAGTGTGTCTTAAGATAAATCCACTTTATCGCTTGCGATATTTGTGTTGAAGTTATGACGTTCCAATATTGCTTAGAGCTTTCTTTTCTTCTCCGTCTCTAAGTAATATAAGGATTTTCCTAAAACCTTCGAGTTGGATATAGCAGTGTGATGTTTTCTCGGTAGTACTACGAGATTTAATCCTTCACAGTATTGTGTCTCTACTTACCTAGTCTGACTCTGTCGGATTGATTAGCAAACACTTATATGAGCTAAATGTAAGTGAGATCGTGACTCACACTTATGTTGTGTAGAATCGATATACTGCTGCTCCGAGCATCGAATGCCACGTCTTGGTTTGGCTCTGAATACTGAAGTTCTGAATCATTTACTTGATTCTGTATATGAACATCTCGTACTCCATATTAAACTTCTGGGTTCTGAAACCATATTCTTGTTATCTCATCTTATGGATTTTCAATGTTCGAAACCTCAATGTAGGTTTTGGTAAAATTAAACGTTGATTTTGAAACCATAATCTGGTTTTCGTATCAGTGAGATATTGGTCCGAAACTTAAATATTGTGACCAATGAGACAACATGAGTATGAAACTATGTTTGCTGGCTAACAGTGACTTGAGAATCAAGATCAATGTATCTTGACCATGTGAGTTTTAAAAGGTCGAAAAGACCCTGGGGTTTCCTAAAGGTTTATGTGAACCGGGAAATATAACCTGTCCGCCAAGGCTAAAAAGGTGTGATGCTGAAACGGTTCTTGACAACATGGACTCTCAAGTTCGACACCAAACATAAACAAGGTTTTGTTAAACAGAATCTAGATTTCGAAACCTCACTTTGGTTTCGCTATATGGAAACTTGATTTGGGAACCTTAATTTGGTTCTGGTCGTATAATGAACTTTAGATTTCGAAACCTTAATCTGGTTTCTGCCAAACAGTATGTAGGTTTCGAAACCTTAAAATGGTTATCTCAGAATGCGTATTTTCGAAGTTCAAACTCTATCATTTTGGTTTGTGCTTCAACGAATTAATGAGTTTGATATTCTCAGTTTGAAGTTTGAATTAGTTCATCTTCAATGTACAACTAAGTTGTTTGAGTCATCATCAGAAATATGGTTAGTCGCTCTAGTTAGTAGACACATGATTTCTGATCAAAGTATCGTACTTGGCCACTCCTATACAGCCACTATGCATGTCTCCAAAGCACCACACTCGCGCTAGTCACGACATCATAGTCGCATGACACTGCTCAAACTCAACATAACTACGCAACATCTGCGCATCACTCGAGATGTCAAAACATCACATGGGGGGATAACTTTAGGGGTATTGGTCTGGCGGTTTACGGTAGTTAGGAAGAAACTGATAGAGATGATGGGCAGTTATACAAAGATGGCGCGAGTGGACATGTTCTACACAACTCAAGTAGTTACAGAAACCAACTCATGTTCTCCACTCCTCCACTCTTCCACGACTCCCACCTTATCCGTCGAGAGATCAGGGTGAGTTCAACACTATAAATAGAGGCTTCCTCTATCTTCCAAGGCAGAATAACCAGAACGCTCACGAACACCAAAGCCTCGGAGCACGAGCAACAACTAAATTCTGAGTAATTCAACACACTTCTAGCCTTTGAGATCTCCAGTCACCCTCACGACGGAGATCTTGAACTCTCACACCCAGAAACACATCCTCAACCTGATCTCAAGTTTCTTCCACGGTTTCCCTCCCTAGACCAACCTCATCCTCTCTGTGACCGAAGCAAGACGGGAACGGCCATTGACTTGGTTTAGGCTCGTCATGTTCGATTTTGATCTCGAGCGCTACAAAAGTACCCAGAGACGGTACATATGTTTTTCAAGTAAAAACATTTGGCGACCACAGTGGGAGATCAATCTCTCGGTTTCAGAAGATTTTCTCAAAAAATGGTTGAACTAGGGACAGGGTCAGACTACAAAAAATCTTAATCTACAATTGAAGCCGCTCCAACTTCCAGCGCAACACCTTCCAATCCACCCACACTCAACGTCGTGCCCAGCATCCAGGCCACCTACGATGCTTCCCCTGTAACACCTACTGTCTCAGCAACCCCCTGGCACACCCATCGTCACGGCTACTCCAACTCTCCTGGCGTTGCCTAGGTAAACCCTGTTGTTCCAGCGACTCCTCCTGTCCCAACAACTCCTGCAGATCCAGATCCAGATAGCACGCCTCGTAGTAACCCCTCCCCTTCGATCAGGATCAATGCTACCACCCTAAAAGAAGAGGAAGTGCCAAGGACACTAACCATGGAGGAACTAGTCAAGTATCGAGACGATCTTCCAGAAAGACGGATCAAGACCCAAGTTGAAGTCTTGGCTCATCTCGAAACTCTGACCGCGAAACCATCACCAGGTTCACAAGCCAAAGGAACTCCCAGAACTGCTGCTAGCAGGAACACCATTGCGATCCACGTCTGGGATGATGAGATGATCCCTACTCAAGCAGAGCCTCAACACGAAGAAAGCCACAACTCGGATACGTCGCTAAAAGAAGATTTGGATAGACTACTCCTGTGGAGGGTAAAACCCCTCGGGACACGTGTCAGAGATCCAAGAAGCAAGATCACACCAAAGGAAGAAGTAGCGAAGCTTCGGGATCAAACCAAAGGAGGATAAGTCCGAGGACACCTAGCAGAGAATCAGAGGAAAGGGATTCAGACCCTTTCCCAAAGGACCGAAGCCCCAGAGCCATCTTCGGAGTACCGTCGAAGGAACCGCCTTACTCGACTGACACCACCACGATTGAGTCCCTTGTCTTATTAGCTGTAAACCACCCAAACTCGGCCTATATAAGGCGAGCTTGGAAAACGTTGTAAAGGTTGGAATTTTTGGGTGTAACCTAAGTGGCGAGAGAGGGATTAGGTTTGTATCTCCTCTAGCTCCTTAGGATCATATCCATGTAGTAGCAAAACAGAAATATAATCTTGATGCGTTTAGTCCTTTGATTAATGTCTTTTTTACATGTCTTCGTTATTGTTCTTGAGGTCTTCGTAACTTGAATCATGTTTAAGTAAATGTGTGTGTGAGTATGAGATCTGAGGGCTATAGAACATGATGCACCTATACAGATTTTATACCCACACAGTTTGGCGCTAGAAACAGGGACTGATTAAAACAACTTAGGGTTTGCCTGTGATTTTCCGGGTTTTCAAATTTTTCATAAATTTTCTCATTTTTTCAAAGATCTTCAAAGCTTATTCTTTAAAAAAACAAAAAAACGCTCAAATACTTTAAACGTCTAAAGATCCTTAAAGGCTTTAGCATGTTCAAGGGTTTTATGAGCAAATCATCAAATGGTTAGATCATCGTCTAAGGGTTTCAAACCTTGACATGATGAAATCCATTTCAAGTATGGTAATTGATTTTCATCATATATGCCTTAAAATTAAGATCGGCTATAAGAAAACGATTATGAAAAAAATTTGTAAACCTATTTTTAGGGTTTTCAAGGTCCCTGCTACATTTGGAAATAAACCTTTATGAAGAAATCGTTGGGAAAGATGGTTTTGTCTAAAAGACAAAAAATATAGTTAGGAACGAATAAGACCTACGCTAAAAACTCGCACGAAAAAAAAAACACGTTGCAACGTACAGACCTACATGACAGACATAGTACACTGCAGTAGCCGCCTTGGACCTCACGGGTTTTTTGTCTTCTGACAGGTCACAACCAGAATGGCTTCGAAATCTGACCAGGCTCCGAAGCAGCGATTAGGATCTTCGAGGCAAGGGACCGGTTCCTCGAGGCAACATTACACCAGATTCTCAACGAGTAAAGGGTTATTACCCGAGGTGGCGGCAAGCACAGTCCAACACAGATAACAAGTAAACGAAGACGAAGTGCATATAGAGGACTTAGGCACAGAGGGAGAAGGATTCCCAGAGGCTAACGAACTACCTCGACAGTAAGTACAAGAAGAAAATGGAGAAAACGACGAAAATGAAGATGAAGTGGCTGTCCCTGACAACGACATGCCTTTACACCAACCAACCGAAGAAAATACGGCGAGAGCTGCACAGTTCAGAAAGTTAGTCTTGAAAAACAGAAAGATAAAAAGGCTAAAAAAAGCAACTAGCCGAAGCAAATAAAAAGGTGGCAGAAAAGTCTGCATCCAACTACAAAGGATGCAGCGAAGGACACTCTCGTCCAAACAATGTATCTCAATCGAAGGAACACTCTGCATCCAAAACATACATCAAGACCAAGGGCGTCAGCAAAGGCCACAGGATCACAGTATCAAGCAAAAGGACCGAACCAGGAGTATATCCGAAGGAAAGCATACAGATACTCAGCGAAGATAACCAAACGAAGAAGGACGCCGAAGCTAGGGCTCTATAGCAAGTAATGTTGGACCAGATCAAGACACTCCGAGCAGAACTTTTCGACAATAGGATCCAATCAAACGACAGGATTAAACTCACGCAAGCAATGAATGATGTCAATCGCTCACCCCTAAGCCCAGAAATCCTCTCGATGGCGATTCCTATAAAATGCACTATGCCCACCTTCACATCAATCTTCGATGGCTCAGGAGACCCGACCTTGCATATTAAAATGTATCTCCTAGTCTTTTTGGCTTACGCTAATAGATGAAGTGCTCTGTAAATATTTCCCCTCTAGCTTGAAAGGAGAATCCCTTGCTTGGTATGACAACCTCACAGCCAGCTCGATCTCGTCATTCGAGGAGCTGTCCAAAGTCTTTATATTACACTTCATATACAACAACTCCTCCAAGCCAGGGGTGGAAAAATTATTCAGCATCCGGGTACGACCAGGAGAATCTACCAAGAGTCTGACAAGCAGATGGACTGAACAGTGCGTAGAGGTGGGGAACGGAGCTACAGAAAAGGACAAACTACGAGCATTCCTCAATGCTCTTGACAAAAACCATCCTTTATATGATAGGCTCTTCTCCAAGAACCTCGAAACACTACAAGATCTCCGAAAATACCAGAAGGAGCGAATTACCTTGGAAGAGATCAAAGAACAAGCAACCCTGGGAAGGAAACCATCTTAAAACAGGTCCACTCAATAAAAAAAATTATCACTCGAAGAACGAGGTCAAACAATGAATAATCAATCTGGGGATCCGTCGAAGCGAGGAAGACAAGAGGATAATGGTCGCTATGGAAACGAAGGCAAATTCAGATGGCAAGTACCGCGACAATAGAAAATACAATGATAACAGAGGAAACATCTCTCGAGGAGAATTCGAAGGAAGCAGCAGCCAGCAAGGACAAGGAAACAGAAAAATTGGGACAGCTAAGCCAGGATTCCCTGCCTTTCACGATAGAAAACTCCCAAAGCTTTGTGTACCCATCGAGGATGCTCTTCGGACTATCGAGCAGTCCGAATTTGCCAGTGAAATAAGATATCCCAGAAGCAGGGGTAATCAACCAAAGCACACAAAGAATTCAAGAGATTACTGTCAGTTCCACAAATTTTACGGACATACTACAGAAGATTGCGTTACGGCACAAGACCAAATTTATTTCTTCATAGCCAGAGAACAATTCAAACACCTCCTGGAGCTGCCAAAGCCCCCTCCAAATCAACCACAGCCGAAGGAGGAGCCGAAGCATGAATCTTATGTGATAACAATCGATAGAGACATTCCGAGATTCGGCGCTTGTAATTCCACCGTTCACACAAAAGGCCTCGAGGGGATCCAAACAGACCAAATCCATAAGAGGGATTTCGAGGGAAAGGAAATACTTAGCGTAGTCACGAAGAATCATCTAGAAGAATGGCAAAAGCAACCCGTATTCTTTTCTGCAGCAGACATCCCCAACGAGGGAAGATCACACAACGACCCTTTGGTCATCACCCTCCAAATGGGAAAAATAGCGATGCCAAGAATACTCGTGGACCCCGGAAGTTCCGTCGATATACTCTTCGGACAAACATATGATAAGATGAAGGGAAAGAAAGCTGCTTTGGTGCCCTCATCGTATAACATATTTGGATTTAATGGAAAACCATCGACACCTCGGGGAGAGCTAATGTTAACAATTCATGTCGGCAAACAAAAGCAGCCAACATTATTTTGTGTAGTTGACATAGACTCTCCCTATAACGCTATCGTGGGAAGGCCATGGTTGCATGGCATCATGGGAGTAGCCTCAACCTTGCATCAAAAGATCAGGTTTCCAACTCCACGGGGAATCGCGGAAATACCAGGCGACCCCTCCGAAGCTCGTGCCTGCAATGAAATATACATTCAGGCCAAAGAAGGTAGCAAAGAATGCTCGGCACAAACTAAACAACCAAGAATCACATATGAAAGCATAGAGAAATTCATAGCTGAAACAGAAGCAGGAATGGCAAGCATCAGGCCAGACAACAGCAAAAAGGACCAACGTCCCGACAATAGAGAACAGTTCCTTGTAGCAACAGGCTGCCTCCAGATTCCGAACGAACGATGGAGCGAGCCTAGCGAAGGCAGGAATATTCAACAAGAACCTTTCTGGGCAGGGCCATTCGTCATAGAAAAGCAACTTGGGAACAACACCTATAGCTTAATCAACCTCGAAGCCAGAAGTTAAAAACCCCAGTGGAGGGGAAGCATATGAAACACCTCGTCTAGAAAGCAACTTTTTATGTAAGCAGAACTCGTAGAAAGATTGAATAAATGAAAATCGCGCCCTTTGATGCAACTTCTTCCGAAATCAAACTCCAGATCCTGCCAGGGCGGGTAAAAAATCCCACCTGGCTAGGCATAATTGCAAAGGCTTTAACCCCACAAATAAACTGGCCATGACGCCATATCTCCCCTAGTGCCTCGTCGCAAAATAAAAAGGCTTTAACGCCAAGGCAAAAAACGCCAACAATAAAAAGGCTGTAACGCCAAGGCAAAAAACGCCAAAAAATAAAAAGACCTCGAACAGCTGGCATAGAGCTGCTGACCATATAAATCGTAAGGGCCCTACGAGTTATATGGCACATTCCTCTACCCACAAGACACCCCGTTAGCGGTGGACGCCTTGAATCAAGGCTATATAAGTTGATGATACATTCGCGCCCACTACCAAACGACCACGAGGACCTCACTTTCTGAGGAGTTGAGGGGACGATAAATGGGATTAACATCTACCTATAGAGGAAGATGGAACCCTGAGGCAACTAATTAGCTTGCATTTACGGAAAATGACAAGTGAGTTATGCAGCCAAGGGACCTCCTCCAAATAAAAAACAGCCTTGAGCAGGGGCATAAAAGGAAAAATAAACAACCGAATCCTTTATATATATAATCAGTGCAGAACAAGGAAAGCGACAACAAAAAATATGTGTATAAACAAATGATTCGGAGGAACACAACCAAGAGAGGCAGAGAAATATTGCTACTAGGCATTTGAAAAACCTTCGTTAGGCACAAAGGGAGGCATCATCCAAAATCTCCATTTCCTCCATAAGATCTTTGTCAACTCGGATATTACCTTCGTGCGTCCGAAATCCAAAATGGTCTGACCTTGAAGGGGTAATTTCCAAAGCAGTCGCAGTTTTCTCCTCACTTTCCTCTTCGCTGTATTCCTGAGCAGACTCTTGAAACAAATAGTGACTCTCCTTCTCAAAAATAGTACCTGGGGCTCGGCCAGTACGCCCATCAGCTTCTTCCTCAATTTCTTCCTCACTTTCCCCTTCGCTATATTCCAAAGCAGGCTCTTGAAATAAGTAATGATTCTCCTTATCAAAGACAGTACCTGGGGCTCGGCCAGCACATTCCTTAGTGGAACCCACATAACTTCGGGAAACATTATCCACCATACTGACAGTCTTCCCCCCAGCACCATGCGCAAGATCATTTTTTGAACCATCGGTACCATCTCTAGGACCCTCCTCAGGACCATGCTCGGATCCACCTGGACCATCAGGACACCCTCGGCATCACCGCCAGGACTCCCCGAATTTCCGTCCTTGGAATCATCATCATCATCATCGTCATCATCACCAGGACCATTCAAAAACTTTTCTAGCAAGCCTCTCTTACGAAGCTCATCCCTAGCTAAGGCTACATATACCTCTTTAGGGAGTAAATACCAGGAAGTATGGCATCAGAGTCGCGCACACCAATAGAGCCATAAGTAGGAGGCTCAATACCAATGGTCCTAAAAAGAGAACGACCATGCTTTCGGCAGGCCATACTAGTAGCAAAGGCAGTAGTTAGAGCAGATCGGGAAAGAAGTTCTTCGAAAGCCTGGCCATGTCTTAGCTGATGATGCAGGAGGGCAAAACCAGTCACCATGTTCCTTACACTCGCCTGACATTTAAGGCGAAATTCTCGTTCTTCGGACAGTTGCTCAGCGCACTTCGTCACCTCTTCCGAGCGACGCTTGCGTTCAAGCTCAAGTTCTTGAGAAAATATGTTCGTATCGGCAGAGCGACGCTGACGTTCTTCGGATAGTTCTCGGGTCAGTTGTTTAACCTTGTTTTCAGCCTCCAACTTCCGTTCGGACTCATTCACCAGCTGATTGGAAGCATCGTCCCTTGCCGCCACGGCATCAGCAACCTGCTTCTGCAAATTGGCTTCAATACCTATAAAACATAAAAACAAAAAAACATCAGAATAATAGGACGAGCAAACTCACTCAGGGATACGACAGAAGCAGAACAAAAGAAAAGCTGGGTTAACTCCCTACTTTCTTTAAAAATCATATATTCTGAAACCTCATGTTGATTAGAGAAGCGAGGCATAGAGGCATTCTTCCTAACATCTTCGGAAGTAATTGCCCCACTCTTAGCTAGTTCTATTCGATACTCATCAATGAGACGAGCAAAATAGTCCTTTGACTTCTTAGTTGCAGCAAGTTCCAGACATATATCACTGCAACTCCTTTCCAGAGCACCATTTTTTGTAACCAAATCATTGTTGACATTCTTCAGCGCTGCCATATGAACCCTCAAATTTTTGACATTCTCCTCTAACCTTTCAATCATAACCCTCCCATAAGTACTGATTGACCTTTCCAAGCAAGCTTCATCTCGCTCTCGTGTCAAGCGATCCACATCCAGTTGGAAAAAATGATTCTCTCGGGCCAGGGCTTCATTCTTATTTCTCAATTCCTCGAGAAGGCGCTCGGCTTTGTCCCCCCTTTTTCTCTCTTTAACAAAAAGACCTTCGGCCTCTTGTCTTTTCATCCTATAATAATCCACATCTTCTACAGCTTTGTTCCTCTCTTCCAAAAGTTTATCACTACTACTTCGGTAACTCCCGCTACCCGAGGCACTCTGAGACGCTTGACGACTCTCCCGAAGTTGGTCAAAAGCCAATCTAGCCCCTTGGAGTTTTTTCTCGCCCTCTTCCAGCTCGACTTTTAAGCAAGGAGCAAGTTTTTTCTTAGCACAACGCTGCAAAAACAAATAGGTGCATAAATGACAGAAGATAAAAACACTTACATATTAAATTCTTTTTCGCAAGAGCACCGCGAACTTTCTCTTGAGCCAGCTCCTCTTGCATCCGGTAAAACTCTCGTTCAAAATACTCAGCCTCGCCAGCCTGATCGAAGTTGTGAGCCAAAAGGCCAGAGGCATGATAGTCACCCTGATAAAAAAGAGTGTAGATAAACAGTTAACACAAAGCCCCGGCAACATCAACGTACGGGCAAAGAGCACGAAAACACAACTCACCGCTTGAAGAATAGCCAAGCTCTCCTCATAGGACAAGGGTGGACGACGAAGGTCATAGTCGGCCCTGGGACAGTCACCTCCAAAGATATCACCTAACTTCCTGCAGAAATCAGGATCTAAAGGACGCCCCAAGGGATTCGTAGCATAGGCTTCAAAGCGAGTTGAAACTTCAACAGTAAAATCGCTAGGATTATGGTTTTCAAAAAGGACTTCTTTAAACCTTTCCACAGTATATGATTGCCTATATTTACTAGCGTAACTCGGAGCAGGCGAAAACTTCGAACTCTGAGGAAAGCTGGCAACAAGTTCCTTGGAAGAATTCATCTTAACAAATGAACCATCCCTTCGGGGAACAAGAAGGTCCACTGGAGTGACAATTCTTTTCGACGAAAGAATAGAAGGCTCGGTAGCAGTAGTTGTGGAAATTGCCATCGCTGAGGCAGAGGCACCGATGGTAGCACTCGGCATAGAAGAATCGGTAAGCACAACGTCCGAGGCAGCACCAGCGGCAGCAGCCGTAGGACCTACTATAGGTAAGGCAGAGGCACCAATGGTGATAATAGGAAATTAACGGAAGGGTTTAACGGCACCCACTTCTTTGATAACCGTTTCAGCTGTCTTCGGTACTGATACCTCCTTGCCAGCATTCGTTGATTCCATCAGGGGTTTCGTAGCAGCTCGACGACGTTTGGGCAGAACTCCCCTAAGAATCTTCTGAAAAACAGAATTTTTCAGCGGCTGAGAAACTTCCGAATTTCCCCCATACTCAAAATCCATCAGATCATTGCTTAGGTTTAAGACACCCAAAGACTCTCCTTGCAGATAAGGACCCGCCTTTCTCAGGAAACAAATAGAGGCAAGTATGAATACTCTAAGAAAAGAACATAGGAAAATATTTGTTACCTGCTGCATAGTCTTCTCATTTGTTCGGGAACGCTTTAAGCTGCCCGAAGGCTCTATGGAAATACCCTTACCCTTCCCCGAAGATGAGCGAGATAACCCTCTATCCTCGTTAGAAAAGTGAATGGAGAACAAATGATGAGTCCGAAACTCATGCCCTGCATCAAACTCGGTCCGAGGAAAGTATCGGCCAGAATCCTTCCAACCTCGGAGCACAGGACCCTCAAGAAGTATAGGCTCTGAGTACCAATCTTCATCCATGGAGTAGTCCAAGGACCCAGGGATGATATTTTTGCTACCTTCCACGGACCGAAAGCTGACCCCCCCAAGGAGCAAATTCGTTGTCTAGGGTTAAAAGGGCTCGTAATGCTTAAAGAAATTCTCAGCAGTAAAATAGAACTTCGTCGTAGATCCGGCAGGGAAATTATCTTCGGAGCGAAGAACCCACAGATTGATAAGGAAAATGGAGCTGCAAGTAAGTTGCATCACCCCTCGAGGTTTAGGAAGAGAGCAAAGAATGCGAAGAAACAAAGGATTTGAAGGCTTGTAAAGAGGAGGAAGTAACCCTGCAAACATTTGATGAAATGTCACAAAGAGCCTGTTCTCATTACATTGATACTCCTCAACCAGCTCTGGAGTCAATTTAGAAGAACTAATGGCTTCAATCTGAAAGCCCTCTTCTTTGAAGCCCATGCCTTTCATCTTTAGAACAAGGGCATCAACCTTAGAAGAAGACGACATAGAAAGAAAAAACACAGAAAAGGGAAGACTGATACCGCCGGCGACCAGAAGTTGCAGAGGCAATATGGATCAGAGGACAGGAAGATGGGGAAAGTTCAAAAAGAATCGACTTTATGAAACAATAGGAGGAGTAAAACAAAATGTCATGAAGGAAAACGCGGAAAGAACGCCTGATGTGAAGTTACGAATTGGGAGGTTTCACGGAAAAAAGCGCTGGTGCCAAGGAAGATGGATACGAAGGGGCTAAAGTATTTTTAGAGGGAGAACCAAAACTTAAATAGTGAAAGAGGAACCGGCGCTGCCGGTCAGAAGGTAAAAAGCCGTGAAATCCTCGAGAATAGGAAGAACGTGTCGAAAAAACTCACACCTGGCAAGTAGTGGGGATACATGGTAAGGAAGAGGTGGCAAAAGGGGAATTTCCTCTCCTCGCATCTTCGATACAAGGAAAGGAAAGAGGCAAACTGTGGAGGTAAAGCCCCTTGGAACACGTGTCAGAGATCCAAGAAGCAAGATCACACCAAAGGAAGAAGTAGCGAAGCTTCGGGATCAAACCAAAGGAGGATAAGTCCGAGGACACTGAGCAGAGAATCAGAGGAAAGGGATTCGGACCCTGTCCCAAAGGACCGAAGCCCGAGAGCCATCTTCGGAGTACCGCCGAAGGAACCGCCTTACTCGACAAGGACTGACACCACCACGATTGAGTCCCTTGTCTTATTAGCTGTAAACCACCCAAACTCGGCCTATATAAGGCGAGCATGGAAAACGTTGTAAAGGTTGGAATTTTTGGGTGTAACCTAAGTGGCGAGAGAGGGATTAGGTCTGTATCTCCTCTAGCTCCTTAGGATCATATCCATGTAGTAGCAAAACAGAAATATAATCTGATGCGCTTAGTCCTTTGATTAATGTCTTTTTTACATGTCTTCGTTATTGTTCTTGAGGTATTCGTACCTTGAATCATGTTTAAGTAACTGTGTGTGTGAGTATGAGATCTGAGGCCTATAGAACATGATGCACCTATGCAGATTTTATACCCACACAACTCCAAAGCCCAGAGGAGGACACAACACTACCTGTTCACCAGCACCGGCAACCGTGCCCACACAAAGTGTAAAGGATCCCTCTCCCCAAGAGGGGAGCATCAACACCACCAAGTGCTGAGACTCAGAAAATTCCCGGAGCCCCCCACCGGCAGAGCCTGCACTTAGTACACCAACCTTGCCCAGCATTGTGATCCTTGTCTACTGAGCCCTCCATGAGACTGCAAAAGATCTGCCTCGTCTGCACCAGCGCTACCGGAGAGGGCCAAACCCTTAAGAAGCGAAGAGGCTCGTGATACCAACGACGACAGCTGATTATCAAGCAGTACAACAACAACTTACCATTCCATGAGTGCCATCAACGAAGGGAGTAAGAGGAAGAGTCATACATACGAAACCAAAACAGTTGTTGCAGAAAGCTCGTGAGGAATACTTGGGTAAAATTTATACACACACTCCCTTTCAATTCCTACAACTATGTGGTAAAATGTCATACAATAACTCCATGTGGTTTGAGAAATATGGCGTGAACATTGAGGAGAAGAAAAGCTGCCAGAATTTCCAGCGCCAGCAACTTTTGTTGCGAAAGAACAGCCGGTGTGAGAAATCCACATGGGATTTTTGAAATATTTTTGGACACAATCTTTCTCTGTATGTCTCCCAGAACATACTAAAATTTCATACCAATCAAGCAAAGGTATTGGGAGATACGACACGAACACTAAAGCACATGCGAGACGCGCAGTCAGGAATCATATACAAGACCACGTCGAGTACTGCGGAAAATCTACGAGGAGCCTCAAAGAGATTTTTGGACAACATACTCCCCTAGATGTCTACTACCATGTGTAAGAATTTCGTGATGATACAACAAGGGAGTTAGGAGATATGACGCAAACACCAGGAAACACGCAAGACACGAACTGTTGGAATTTACAACGAATAGGCTATGACGCAAAGCTCATAGTGCCAGCATCCACGGCGCTACCAAGTCCATGGAGCCACACCTCATGGAGCCCCACCTCATGGAGCTTTATTACTCAGTAAAGACGGCGAGGTAAACATCTTCATCAAGTAGTTCACCTATTTTAACTCCAACACCCTCTTCAACGACTGGGGACTTGGCGCAATCATCGTGCTTTGGAGGAATTCTCTATAAGGGGATACCAAGAGTATGGGATCCCCACAATAAACACGTTAAGAGGATATATAAGACGGGACGACACATGTTCTACACCAAAACAGGAGACGTTCAGATCTACACCAAGAAAAATAATACAATCGACTCCCCTGGTATCTCTCTACCAACTGCTGCTGCCGGTTACCACTGGATTGGTCATTGTTTCGTAAAGCATCGGTGTTCCACCTCACTCAACACTACGGATTCAACTCTGAACACCAATGGCCGCGTCTTGCTTACTGGAAAGTACGCCACCCGAGCTTGCATCAAAGGCGCTGCTTAGGAAATTAGTTAATTGCAGAACCACTCGCCAAGTGGAGACGATCAAGGAGAAACAAGGACTTGATCACGACAAGAAGAAGGAGGAAAAGTTCTCTGCTAAAACGGGTAAAACCTCTCCCTTCTTTTTATATTCTTGGCTAAGACCTAGCCTATGTATGTATTCACATACATGACACTGGGGACCTCACTAAACATAGTATCCCTTTCTCTAGAAAAGTCACGGCGCCGCAAGAGCTTGTGGCGCCACAAATGTCGTGG
Organism: Papaver nudicaule; assembly: GCA_023529015.1. NCBI lineage: Eukaryota > Viridiplantae > Streptophyta > Magnoliopsida > Ranunculales > Papaveraceae > Papaver > Papaver nudicaule. The sequence goes on along the minus strand of JAJJMA010198976.1, from coordinate 22,508 downwards.
CCCACGAAACCTATGGCGCCACGAATGATAAAAAAAAATAATTCAGGGTTTTGGACCATGGCCACACCAGTAATCCCACTTAGCCTTCATGGCGCCATGGCCATGGCCTCCTGCTTGCCTCGGTAATCGTGATGCCAACCACGGCTGATACAGGTGTATCCTCACTACTTTAGGAACTTAGTTAACCTCAAGTTAATTGAGGGAATAACTCTATTTAGGGAAGGAAACCTATATAGAGTAGGATTATTATTAAGGAAGGATTCCTAGATAAGGAAATAACTTCTTAAAGAAGGATATATGTCCTAGATAAGGAAATAGATTCCTAAGAGGTTTAGGGAAACCAAACCACTATAAATAGAGGTGCTTGGCTCATAGCTAGGCCATCGTAGGCATCTAGTAGATCTAGAGAAGAAGCTTGTGAGGTAATCGCTAGAGGTGTTGCAAAAGCAAGCTTAGCAAACAATTTAGGGTTAAATTGTTTAGTGAGATTGTGAGCGTGAAAGAGAGAATTGTAATAGTTTTCTTGTTCATAATCTAGAGAAGATAGTTTCTTCGAATTGGTTCTCGTGTTTTCCTATTTTCGTCTATTGTTATTTTGAATTCCGCCCTAATAACTCTAGTCATCAAGAGTACGGAGATCATACGTATCAAGATGGTATCAGAGCTTAGTTAGCTCCTTTTTAGGGAAGTACTGTGGTTTATGGTCTTCACTAGATCTCTCTACAAGAAGCTTGGTGAGTTACTCGTAAAGCAGGAAGACGTTAAGAGAACAAGGAAACCTAGGATGAAGCCAAGCGAAGAACCTAAGGGTGATGATACTCCGAAGACTACTGAGGAGAAGGTAGCCACGCTACAGAAAAACATGAAGTCAATGCAAACAACTCTTGAAGAGTTGAAGAATTTTATTCTTTCCAATACCCCCAAGCCAAAGGCAAAGAAGAGTAAGACTCCATCTGAGGCCGCGGATGATGATGAAAAAGAAGATGAACCAGAGGATGAGGAAGAAGAAGATTTAGGGGATGGAGCAGAAACCAAAGAACCTAAAGAAACCAAACCTCTTGGTAAGAAACAGAGTAATCTGAAAATCGATTTCCATGTTGAAATTCCATACTTTGATGGGAGTATCGACGTAGAGAAATTAGATGATTGGATAGAGCGTCTAGAGACGTATTTTTCCTTTGACAAGTTCAATTCAGGAAGAAAGATTGCTTGTGCGACATTGAAGCTACAAAAGCATGCGCTAATATGGCGGAAAGCTTATAGAAGACAAAACCAAGGAGCATTGTCGTGGAAGAAGTTCAAGAAAATCATAAGGAAATAATTTTATCCGGTTGGCTATCTCGAAGAAAAATGATTCAAGTGGTTCAACTTGAAGCAAGAATACAACCAATCCGTGCAAGAATATACTTCCGAATTTCAAAACCAAACTATGGTTTTAGATTTAGACCTTGGAGATAATGCAACATATATGAATTATATCTCTGGGCTCCGTGAGTATATACGGAAGGAGTTGAAGATGTTTTCAGTCGATACTATCACTGAAGCAAGCATAAAAGCTTATGCCATTGAAGGAAGGCTTAAGAAATCTGACTCGAAGGGAAATCCTAAGGGAAAATCTGGAGGTTCCGCCGTTGAAGGAGATGAAAGAAGCAACGAAGAAGGGAAGTTCAACGACAGAAGAGGTTTGATTTGCACATATTGCAAACAAACAGGGCATATTGTAGACAAGTGCTGGGAGAAGCATCCTCATCTAAAGCCAAAAGGGGTGCAGAAGAGAGAAGCTAAGAAGACAACACTAGTCGCTCAAACTCCAAAAGAAGTCCAAGGGCTAAAAGAACCTATTTCAACGCTTTCTCTGATGGCATGCGCAATGGAAGGACCTACTAAAGATGATCCTAGGGAACGACTCTTCATAGTGAAGATGCAGGTTAAGACAATACTGGTTGATGCTATTATTGACCCGGGAAGTCAGAAGAATTAAATTTCACATTCTTTGGTAGAAAAGTTAGGTTTGAAGACATTGAAGCATCCAACGCCGTATCCATTGGGGTGGCTCCAAAAGAAAGGAGGGTTACAAGTTGCGCAGCAGTGTACGTTCAATTTTGCTCTTGGCGGGTCCTACATTGACAAGGTTACATGCGACGTAGTTCCATTGGATGTTTGTCAGGTTATATTGGGTAGCCCTTACTTATGGGATCGATATGGAACTCTACATAGAAGGGAGCAAAAGTATACCTTTACCAAAGATGAGAAGACTTTTGTAATACGAGCTATAGACACTCCTCTCGAGGGAGCAAGCTTGATTACAGCAACTCAGGCTAAGCGGTTGGTGAATGCTAGTATGAAATTCATTTTACTTGCGAACCGTTCTCTTGAGGAGAAGCCGAGTAGAGTTGTTTGGAGAATCTAACCAAACGAGAAGAAAACAACCTAGGAAGGTTGAAGCGGTTTGATCCACCATTATTAAATGGAGGTGATAAGATGATTTTTCCACGAGCGGGAGACTTTTGGTTTGATCGGGAAGAACCACTCAAGGAGAATTGCATTATGGAGCTAAAGACACGACGGGGAGAGAAGAAGACTTTCCAAATTAGACGTCAAGGTCAAGTTTCAAGCAACGCGAGATGGTTCAAGAGGGAGAAAGGAACTCACGAGTTCCCTAATCTCCATTTCTAACTTTCACAGGAGTTCAAGTTCTTAAAGGGAGGGCCCATGATACAGGTGTATCCTCACTACTTTAGGAACTTAGTTAACCTCAAGTTAATTGAGGGAATAACTCTATTTAGGGAAGGAAACCTATATAGAGTAGGATTATTATTAAGGAAGGATTCCTAGATAAGGAAATAACTTCTTAAAGAAGGATATATGTCCTAGATAAGGAAATAGATTCCTAAGAGGTTTAGGGAAACCAAACCACTATAAATAGAGGTGCTTGGCTCATAGCTAGGACACCGTAGGCATCTAGTAGATCTAGAGAAGAAGCTTGTGAGGTAATCACTAGAGGTGTTGCAAAAGCAAGCTTAGCAAACAATTTAGGGTTTAAATTGTTTAGTGAGATTGTGAGCGTGAAAGAGAGAATTGTAATAGTTTTCTTGTTCATAATCTAGAGAAGATAGTTTCTTCGAATTGGTTCTTGTGTTTTCCTATTTTCGTCTATTGTTATTTTGAATTCTGCCCTAATAACTCTAGTCATCAAGAGTACGGAGATCATACGTATCAACGGCACCACCCATCTCGTCCCCCTATCACCTAAAAAAAAAAACTATGGCCAACTACACTTACATGTTTTCACACGCATAGTCTCATTCTCAGCTTTACATCATAGCTATAGCTCACATTAGAATATTAGCTCGTTATAACCTCTGCTAATCTTGAATAGAAAACCTAAGGCTATTAGGATTGCTATCACCATCTGAGTGCTTAGTATGAAACATTACTGTTCCACACTAACCAGGGGACTTAATGTAGATGGTGAAAAATGGGAGAGGGACAAAATTGTAAAACTACTCTCTAACTACGCCCTACCTAAAGGCGTAGTTAAAGAGTGCCTACTCAGGCACATCTCTATAGGTCAGGATGCAACCCATTCTACGGGCTGAATGTACTCTCTATGAGTTCTCTCTTATAACTCCCGGTGGAGAGGATGATATCATAGTGCAGTACCGATAACTTCACCAGCACATAAACCCATTAATCTGCTTCATATCGACATCGACCAGAATTCCTCGATATCTGAACTAGATTGCTCAATGGTACATGGTGAAGAGTTCACAGAGATGCATCCTTATGTATTTCCTCTCAAAATGTGACTCAACATCCGAGTCTCAATGAAAACCTCAGGAATACCGAAGCTCTAGGCCTGTCCAGAGCTCTCTGAGAGGCATTCAACAACCTAAACAGGCTTAAGCAGACCACACTCTAAACTCATAATGGTCTAACATACCATGGATAAGCACGCCATGACTTGAAACACATTGTAGCCCAAGCGCATGCATAAGCCATGGCGCCAGTGCATGCATAGGCACGCATGCACCATAACACAAATGCGCAAGTACGCCGCAATCAAGTTGGCCTTGGCCTCCTTGTCTCATGGCGCCATGAAACCATGGTGCCACAACTTCTGGCCTTGGCCAAAGGCCAAGGCCCTGATCTTCTTAATCCATGGCGCCACAACTTCTGGCCTTGGCCAACGCCCAAGGCCACTCCTATACACCCACTATGCATGTCTCCAAAGCACCACACTCACGCTCGTCACGACATCATAGTCGCATGACACTGCTCAGACTCAACACAACTACGCAACATCTGCGCATCACTCTAGATGTCAAAACATCACACGGGGGGATACCTTTAGGGGTATTGGTCTGGCGGTCTACGGCAGTTAGGAAGAAACTGATAGAGATGATGGGCAGTTATACAAAGATGGCGCGAGTGGACATGTCTACACAACTCAAGTAGTTACAGAAACCAACTCATGTTCTCCACTCCTCCACTCTTCCACGACTCCCACCTTCTCTGTCGAGAGATCAGGGTGAGTTCAACACTATAAATAGAGGCTTCCTCTATCTTCCAAGGCAGAATAACCAGAACACTCACGAACACCAAAGCCTCGGAGCACGAACAACAACCAGATTTTGAGTAATTCAACACACTTCTAGCCTTGGAGATCTCCAGTCACCCTCACGACGGAGATCTTGAACTCTCACACCCAGAAACACATCCTCAACCTGATCTCAAGTTTCTTCCACTGTTTCCCTCCCTAGACCAACCTCATCCTCTCTGTGACCGAAGCAAGACGGGAACGGCCATTGACTTGGTTTAGGCTCGTCTTGTTCGATTTTGATCTCGAGCACTACAAAAGTACCCAGAGACGGTACATATGTTTTTCAGGTAAAAACAGCTAGTCATCTCAGGCCAAACATACAAGGGATGGCGCTGGCCATCCCAGGGCAAAACATACAAGGGATGGCGCTGGCCATCCCAGGGAAAAACACAAGGGATAGTGTTGGCCATCCCTGACCAAAGTACATAAGACGGCGCTAGCTATCCATGGTCAAAATTCATCAAATGCTCAAGGGATGGCACTGGCCATCCCTAATCAAATTACTCAAGGGACGGCGCTGGCCATCCCTTTAGGCCACTAGGCCAAGATTCACTGGGATAACACTGGCCACTTGTCCAAACCTAAGTTATAATGACAGTCTGAGATATCCCTGACCTCTTGGTCAGAACAAGCTTGCAGGAAGTGCCAGCCTATGGTGCGCTTTGGTCGTCTGTGGCCAAGTCTGTTCTCATGATCTGTTCTGCTTATATTTCATGTAATAGAGGTTATCTCATGATAATACTACTTTAGCCAAACACATGTTTGAGACATTTCTTAAGTATACATATTCTCCTAACACGAAGGTCATCTCACATCCTTATAATAAGTATTGCTAAAAGACTCAACATCCAGCGATGGCAAGGTCAACAAATTCAATACGAACCTACTCGAACGAAGAGTTACTTGTACCATTCAACAGAGATGTCAAAACGTGTCACACATGGGGGGAGTTACATTAGGGTTTTGGTCTGGCGATCTACGGTAGTTGTGGCGTGACAACCACTTAGAAAGAGGTTATACTCGTGGGAATACTGGGTTACTGAGTAGTGGGCATGACTGGCAGTTAAGCTATCCCTACGGGAGTAACTCCATCATTCCACTACCTCCACTTTACCATTTTCTTCTTCGATTAACAAGAGATCGGTTTATTTCGGAACATACTATAAATAGATGACTTCATCTGTTTCCAGGAACAACTCATCACAACTTATATTAGTCTAATTCACTTTCAGTTCATCTCGAATACATTTCACTTTTGAGCGAAAGCTGAGATTAAGATTCAATTGAGAAATCCTTGCGAAACCAGAAAGAAACCATCATCTTCCTAAGTTATTCAGAAACCACACACATTACCATTTTCAACCAGAAATACCTGATCTCACTCTTTCTCTGCTTCCTTCCCTAAGACCAACCTTATCTTCTCATCTGTGACCGAAGTAAGTCTGGAACGGCCATTGTCTTGGTTTAGGCTAGATTTGTTCGACTTTGATCTCTCGAACTTAAAAGTACTCTTTTGCAGTGCATTGTTTTCCAGGGTAAAACAATTGGCGACCACAGTGGGAGATCAATCTCTCGGTTTCAGAAAATTTCACTTTATTCAAAATGGTTGAATTTAGGTCAGGATCAGACACCAAAAACGCAAACCTTTCATCCGGAGATGTCGCTACCACCAGTACAACTCATGTTACTCAAGATGCCCCCGCTTCTCCAGTACTTCTTAGCACACCTGAAGAACCGATCACTCCGAGTCTTGTTAACACACTTGACGCCAGTCCTCCTGTCAAGCCCGTTCAAAACAAAGCAAAATGAGTTGTTGAGGAACTATCCCTGGAAAAACTAACAAAGAGGCAACATGTGCTTGTTGAACACAGATGAAGATGGCTGATACTCAATGGAAATGCTCAATTTTCTCAAAATGTTTTCCTCGCAAACTCCACCGGAACATGTTGATACTAATTTTCTCATATCATACATCAACCAATTAATAAGTAAAGTAACTATAAAGAGGATTAAACAAGTGGCCTTAGTCTTGCAACACCCTGGACATAACCATGGGGGTAGAAATATCACTGAGGTATCTAAACTATATTGGCGTCATTCTCTATCAGTACATGGTAGAGGATACCGACCGGAGTCTGCAGTTTATCCAATACATGTATTATGATGGCATAAATAATCTTTAATCATTCAGCAGCTCTCATTCCCAATGCTATTTAAGATAGCAAATCCAATGAGTTCACTGTCGTTTATGCTGATGTTTTTACCTGGAAAAACAATGCACCGTCTCTGGGTACTTTCGTAGTGCTCGAGATCAAAGTCGAACAAGACGAGCCTAAACCAAGTCAATGGCCGTTCCCGTCTTGCTTCGGTCACAGAGAGGATAGAGGTTGATCTAGGGAGGGAAACAACGAAGAAACTTGAGATCAAGTTGAGGATGTGTTTTGGGTGTAAGAGTTCAAGATTTCCGTCGTGAGAGTACTGGAAATCTCCAAGGCTAGAAGGGTGTTGGGTTGCTCAGGCGTGTTTACTTCTGAGGCTCTGGTTTATTCAGGTGTTCTGAATATCTGGTTGTTTCTGGATGATCTTCTTCTTCTTGCCTTGGAAGATAGAGGAGGCCTCTATTTATAGTTTTGAACTCACCCTGGTCTCTCGACAGAGAAGGTGGAAGTCGTGGAAGAGTGGAGGAGTGGAGGACATGGGTTGGTTTCCGTAACTGCCTGACTTGTGTAGAACATGTCCACTCACGCCATCTTCTCGTAACTGTCCACTATCTCCATCAGTTTCTTTCAACTGCCGTAGACCGCCAGACCAATACCCCTAAAGTTATCCCCCCGTGTGATGTTTTGATATCTCGAGTGGTATGCAGATATTGCATGGTTATGTTGAGCTTGAGTAGGCTTGTGTGGCTATGACTCTGTGGCCAACGTGAGTGTGGCGCCTTTAGAGACACGCATAGTGGGTGTGTAGGAGTGGCCTTGGGCGTTGGCCAAGGCCAGAAGTTGTGGCGCCATGGTTTCATGGCGCCATGGGCTAAGGAGGCCACGGCCTTGGCCTTTGGCCAAGGCCAGAAGTTGTGGCGCCATGGTTTCATGGCGGCATGGGCTGAGGAGCCACGGCCAACTTGATTGCGGCAATTTTGCGCACTTGTGTTATGGTGCATGCGTGCATATGCATGCACTGGCGCTATGGCTCATGCATGCGTTTGGGATACAATGTACTTGAAGTCATGGCGCGCTTGTCCATGGTATATTAGACCATCCCGAGCTTAGGGTGTGGTCTGTTTAAGCCTGTTTAGACTGTTGTATGCTTCTCAGAGAGCTCTGGACAGGCCTAGAGCTTCGATATTCCTGAGATTTTCATTAAGACTCGGATGTCGAGTCGTATCTTTAAGAGGAAATCCATGAGGATGCGTCTCTGTTAATTCTTCACCATGTACCATATAATGATCTGGTTCTGATGCCGAGGAATTCGAGGCAATGTCGACATGAAGCAGATTAATGGGTTTAATGTGCTGGTGAGATTATCTGTACTGCACTATGATATCATCCTCTCCACCGGGAGTTATAAGAGAGAACTCATAGAGAGTTTTTATTCAGCTCGTAGAACGGGTTGCTTTCTGAGCTATAGAGATGTGCCTGAATAGGCAATTGCACTACGATATCATTCTCTCCACCCGGGAGGCTATAAGAGGGAACTCGTAGAGCTATAGAGATCTGCTTGAGTAGGCAATCGCTTCTTGGAAAGGCATAACATAAGGAGATTTATGATTTTATCCCTTCTCCATTTTTCACCATCTACAGAAAGTCCCCTGGTTAGTGTGGAACAGTAATGTTTCATACTAAGCACTCGGATGGTGATGGAAACCTCAATTTTCTCAAGGCTTTCTATTCAATGCTAGTAGATTATATCGAGCTAATATTCTAATGTGAACTATAGCTATGATGTAAAGCTGAGAATGAGGCCATGCGTGTGAAAACATGCAAGCGTAGTTGGATGAAGCCTCTCTCTCTTTCTTTTTTTTTAGGTGTTAGGGGGACGAGAGGGGTGGTGTCGTAGTTGGCATCACGATGGCCGAGACAAGCAAGGGGCCATGGTCACAGCATCATGGCCATGACGCTATGAAAGCTAAGTGGGCGTGGCCAGGGCGCGAAACCCTAAATTCAATTTTTTTTTTTTTTTTCAAGTTATTCGTGGCGCCATAGGTTTCATGGGCCACGACCTTTGTAGCGCCACAAGCTCTTGCGGCGCCGTGACTTTTCTAGAGAAGGGGACACTATGCTTAGTGAGGTCCCCAGTGTCATGTATGTGAATACATACATAGGCTAGGTCTTAGCCAAGAAAATAAAAAGAAGGGAGAGGTTTTACCCGTTTTAGCAGAGAACTTTTCCACCTTCTTTTCGTGATCAAGTCCTTGTTTCTCCTTGATCGTCTCCACCTGGAGAATGGTTATGCAATTAGCTAATTTTCTGAGCAGCGCCTTTGGTGCAAGCTTGGGTGGTGTACTTTTCAGCAAGACGCGTCCATTGGTGTTCAGAGTTGAATCCGTAGTGTTGAGTGAGGTGGAACACCGATGCTTTACGAGACAATGACCAATCCAGTGGTAACCGACAACAACAGTTGGTAGAGAGATACCAGGGGAGTCGATCGTATTCTTTTTTTCTTGGTGTGGATCTGAACGTCTTCTGTTTTGGTGTAGAGCATGTGTCGTCCCGTCTCGGTATCCCCTTTACAGAGACTCCCCCCCCCAAAGCACAATGATTGCGCCAAGTCCCCAGTCGTTGAGGAGGGTGTCGGAGTCAAAATAGGCGAACTACTTGATGAAGATTTTTACCTCGTTGTCTTTACTGAGTAGTGAAGCCTAGGAGGATGTTGATGCTATGAGATGTTGATGCTATGAGATGTTGCTCCATGAGATGTGGCGCCATGAGGTGTGGCGCCATGGACTTGGTAGCTCCGTGGATGTTGGCGCTATGAGCTTTGCACCATAGTCTATTTGTTGTAAACTCCGACAGTTCGTGTCTTGCGTGTCTCCTGATGTTTGCGTCATATATCTTAACTCACTGGTTGTATCATTACGAAATTTTTACACATGGTAGTAGACATCCAGGGAAGTATTGTGTCCAAAAATCTCTTCAAGGCTCCTTGTAGATTTTCCGCAGTACTCGACGTGTTCTTGCACATGATTCCTGATTGCGCGTCTCGCGTGTGCTGTAGTGTTTGTGTCGTATCTCCCAATCCCCTCCCTGGATTGGTACGAAATTTTAGTACGTGTTGGGAGACATACATAGAAATATTATGTCCTAAAATCTTTCCAAAATACCTTGTGGATTTATCAAACCGGTTGTTTCTTCGCGACGGAAGTTGCTGGCGCAGGAAATTCTGACGGCTCTTCTTTTCCCCAATGTTCACGCCATATTTCTCAAACCACATGGATTTATTGTATGAAATTTTGCCACAAAGTTGTAGACATTAAAACGGAGTTTGTGTATAAATTGTACCCAAGAACTCCTCACGAGCTTTCTGAAGCAACTGTTTTGGTTTCGTATGTAAGTTCTGTCCACTTACTTCGGTGTGCTGTAATGTTGACGCCATATCTCTTGATCCACCGATTGGATTGCCACGAAATTTTTACACATAACATTATACATCTGTAGGAAGATGTTGTCCAAAATTCACCTTCAGATCTCTTACTGATCTTCCGCGTTGTTTGTTTTCGTGAAGGTTGTCGTACATCGAACTTGGTATGAAGTCGTGAGCACGTCTTTGTTTGTCTCCAGAGTAGGTTTGCTCCATGGAGACCCATAACTTCTCCACAAGATGGTTTACCGTACTTGATTGGTAACTCTAACGTTGAGGTTGTAGGCAATAGTGTTGATCCAGAGGGTTAATGAAGACTGGGAGGACATTCTGTGGAGTCACAGAGGTATATGGTGGTGAACATCTTGTGGGGCTAAGGTTTGGTGAACTTCTTGTTGTAAGAGATATCTTCTGGGGAAGGTAATTTTCTGTTTTGTAGTGCTATGGGATTTTGTTTTAAAGGTTTTTCATGGTTCCGCGAATGCGGAGTCACGGAGATAGTCTTGGTGGAAGGTGTGAGGCTATGGGAATATTTCATGGTGGAAGGTATTCTAGAATTTGAAACTTGGGAAGGTCTAGTGAGACAAATACCTTGAATCCCCGTATTTGCTCGCACATCGCTTGCTCCAGAGGTTTTAACTCTGATTCCGTAGAGATGATTGTCTCTTCCAGCATGTTGTGGTAGAGCCTTAAGTGAACACGCAGGAAGTCTTTCCCATTATCCGTCTATTGGAACATCTTTTGAAGTCCTTGCGCTTGGAGTACTCCACTCTGTCATCTTTTTGGATCTGGGTTGCCACCGAAGGATGTCGGAGACTCGTTGCTAGTGATAGCGGAGAGGAGCGCCACCACCATGATACTGCTTGCTCGAAAGACGAAGACTGGGTGGTGTTGTTACCAGGAGGATCCTGCGAAGATATGAATCCTGGTGGCTTTGGGGCTTCTGTAGAGGCGTCGGTAGTGACGTCGGTGTTGATTAGAGTTCTTCTCTTGGGTCTCTCTTCCTTCGAGACATCTGTAGCGGGTAGTCCCATGTTGTATGGATATCTCTGGTCGAGTAGGCTCTTCCATGATGATGAAGCGCTTTGGTAGAGACAAGGGAGGATCTGTTGTACTTCACGTTTCCCTTTGGGTCGTGGCAGCCGGCATTGCTATCGGTACTTGGTGGAGTGAAGAGCAGCGGTGGCGAGGAGTCCCCAGCCATGTTTTCTGATATCTTATCAGCGCCTCTTGTTGAGTTCGCCTTCCCTCGTGCAGACACATGTGTATTGGCCTTCCGAAGACGAGTAGGCAGAGCGTTCTCTCTAGTTGTTGAGACTCATCGGGTCGGGGTAATCCGGTTGTTCCATCCTTATTCAGACGTCTAATAGCTCCAGTACTTCGTTAAGATGATGAGTCTGGGAATCCTGTTTAGGCTTCAGTCCTCGTACTCCTCGCGGTTGTTGTTGCAGATCTGCATCTTGTGGTTGGGTCACATTCTTGTTCGGGACCCTTTGAGTTGTATTGTGTCGGTACCCTGTTGTCTGGTTTACTGACGGGTCTCCTGTTATCACGAGCTTCTTCAATCCTTACTGCTTGGATCCTTTTCCATTAAGACAGGGACGGTGGTGGTTGATCGTCTTGCGGCTTCGGAAGTTTGAAGTCTGAACTTCCTCCAGTGAGGAGCATCCCATGAGAGAGGGGTCTTTTGGATAGGGAGGTTGGTGTGGACGAGATAGAGATACGCCTCCTCCTCTTGGTTCTCCAGGGGGTTTCTCTTGATCGAGAAACAGAGTTGGACTGGACATGCTTGTGTTCAGGTTTGTCTTGAGAGTCCAAACCCTGGAGTTCTTGGCTGGCAGTGGTAACTCTGGAAGTCCCCATGTCTCGTCGTCATTATGGAGTTGTCTGTCCCTTCAGTGTTTGTTGGTAAGTCCTTTGTTGCCATGGGTACTACAAGCTTGATTTACCCCTTTGTAATAGTTGCAGCGCCGTGACTTGTGGCGCCATTACTCGTGGTGTCGTAGCATGTGGCGTCGTTATTCGTGGCGCCGTGACTTGTGTTGTGATCCGCTTCGAACCATACTGTCACCTGAAGTTTCCAAAGCGAGCTTGAAGTCGTATGCTCTGGGTGTGTCACCTCTGTAGCTGGACTCTTCCTCTTATTCCCTTCGGTGATGGTACTCACGGAAGGTAAGTTGTTGTTTTACTGCTCGTTGATGAGGTTGATGTCGTCGTTGGCATTACAAGCCTCTTCGCTTCTTAGGGGTTTGGCCCTCTCCGATAGCGCTGGTGCAGGTGAGGCATGTCTTTTTTTTTAGTTTCATGGAGGACTTAGTAGACAAGGATCATCTCGCAGAGCTCCAACGCCGGGCAAGGTTGTCGTACTAAGTGCAGGCTCTGCCAGTGGGGGCTATGGGAATTTTCTGAGTCCCAGTACTCGGTGGTGTCGATGCTCCCCTCTTGCGGGTTTTCCAGGGTTTCCCTCTCGAGTGGCTCTCCTCGTGGTGAGTCCCCAGTGACTCGGTGAACGTGGGCTATCATATAAAAGAGGGGTGGATGAAGTACCTTCTTGGTTGAGGGGGTCCTCATTGACTCCCTTGGGCTCTGCAAGTGTGGCTACTGCCTTTGCGATGCTGCTCTTTTGTACAAACCGCTCCATGAACTCCAGAGGAAGTGTCTCCTGGTTGTTGTAGATCCATGGGCGTCCCAGCACCATGTCGCTCTCGACGACTCCCTTAACAATGTGAAACTCCGCTATGGTTGGGGTCGTGGCGATTTCAACGGGAAAGTCGATCCATCAGTAAGTGCGTACTTCTATCTCATTTGGGCCTTTGAGGATGGCAGGGGCATGGATGGCTCTGCTGCGAGGGATGTTAGGGGCCCTGAGAGTCTTGGCTGAGATGATGTTCACTGGGGATCTCGGGTCGATGAGTGTCTTCGAGAATTCAGCACGAGAGAGACGGCGGTTGTGAGAAGTCCCCAACCTTGTCCTTCTGTTGGCTTCCCCTGCTTAGACGTTGTCTGCTCATTTACTTCCTTGAAGGGTAGGCGTTTTCCTGCTACCATGTTGAGTGCTGCGAACATGTTTTTCCGCCGTGGTTTCGAGAGACAGAGAGCCTCACATAGTTGGTACATTATCTCCTCCACTCTCTTGTTCACCGGTTCCTCGGGGAGGGTGAATGCCCGAACTGGTAGAGGATCTTGGTATACTCCTTCGTCTCCTAGGTGTAATTCCCCGGACTCCACCTTGGGCTTGCTACCTCTTCGGCTATAGGAGGCTGTCGTATCGGAAGGAGTTTGATTGCCCCGTCCTGGATCCAAGTGTCTAGCAACTCCAGTGCCTCCTCCATGGGAACGGGTAGTCCAGTACCTCTGGTCTGGATTTTTGCCTCCGCATCTCCGGTTGTTGCGGCCCTCCTTGGCTCATGTTCTTGTTCGGGGTCCCCGGAGCTGAATTAGTGTGTTTTGGATGCGTCACTTCCGTGGCAGGGCCTTTCCTCTGTACTTCGTGCGGGTACGGTGGTCGGTGTTGGTGGATAGGCAGCGCCACCTTTCTTTCTCGATTTCATAGTAACTTTTCCAAGTCGTCTGTCGTGACGTAGCGGGATGGTTGTCCTTCTCTTTGGCGAGATACTTCGGGAGCAGGAGGTGTTTCATCACCTCAGTTCAACCATCTTTGAGCAAGTTTCTCTGGAACCGAGAGAATGATCTCCCACTTTGGTCACCAACTGTTTTTACCTGGAAAAACAATGCACCGTCTCTGGGTACTTTCGTAGTTCTCGAGATCAAAGTCGAACAAGACGAGCCTAAACCAAGTCAATGGCCGTTCCCGTCTTGCTTCGGTCACAGAGAGGATAGAGGTTGATCTAGGGGGGGAAACAGCGAAGAAACTTGAGATTAGGTTGAGGATGTGTTTTGGGTGTAAGAGTTCAAGATTTCCGTCGTGAGAGTACTGGAAATCTCCAAGGCTAGAAGGGTGTTGGGTTGCTCAGGCGTGTTTACTTCTGAGGCTCTGGTTTATTCAGGTGTTCTGAATATCTGGTTGTTTCTGGATGATCTTCTTCTTCTTGCCTTGGAAGATAGAGGAGGCCTCTATTTATAGTTTTGAACTCACCCTGATCTCTCAACAGAGAAGGTGGAAGTCGTGGAAGAGTGGAGGAGTGGAGGACATGGGTTGGTTTCCGTAACTGCCTGAGTTGTGTAGAACATGTCCACTCGCGCCATCTTCTCGTAACTGTCCACTATCTCCATCAGTTTCTTTCAACTGTCGTAGACCGCCAGACCAATACCCCTAAAGTTATCCCCCCGTGTGATGTTTTGATATCTCGAGTGGTATGCAGATGTTGCATGGTTGTGTTGAGCTTGAGTAGGCTTGTGTGGCTATGACTCTGTGGCCAACGTGAGTGTGGCGCCTTTAGAGACACGCATAGTAGGTGTGTAGGAGTGGCCTTGGGCGTTGGCCAAGGCCAGAATTTGTGGCACCATGGTTTCATGGAGCCATGGGCTAAGGAGGCCACGGCCTTGGCCAGAAGTTGTGGCCCCATGGTTTCATGGCGCCATGGGCTGAGGAGCCACGGCCTTGGCCGTTGGCCAAGGCCAGAAGTTGTGGCACCATGGTTTCATGGCGCCATGGGCTGAGGAGCCACGGCATTGGCCTTTGGTAAAGGCCATAAGTTGTGGCGCCATGGTTTCATGGCGCCATGAGCTGAGGAGCCACGGCCAACTTGATTGCGGCGTACTTGCGCACTTGTGTTATGGTGCATGCGTGCCTATGCATGCACTGGCGCTATGGGTCATGCATGCGTTTGGGCTACAATGTGCTTGAAGTCATGGCGCGCTTTTCCATGGTATATTAGACCATCCCGAGCTTAGGGTGTGGTCTGTTTAAGCCTGTTTAGGCTGTTGTATGCTTCTTAGAGAGCTCTGGACAGGCCTAGAGCTTCGATATTCTGAGATTTTCATTAAGACTCGGATGTCGAGTCGTATCTTTAAGAGGAAATCCATGAGGATGCGTCTCTGTTAACTCTTCACCATGTACCATATAATGATCTGGTTCTGATGCCGAGGAATTCGAGGCGATGTCGACATGAAGCAGATTAATGGGTTTAATGTGCTGGTGAGATTATCAGTACTGCACTGTGATATCATCCTCTCCACCGGGAGTTATAAGAGAGAACTCATAGAGAGTTTATTCAGCTCGTAGAACGGGTTGCATTCTGAGCTATAGAGATGTGCCTGAATAGGCAATTGCACTACGATATCATTCTCTCAACCTGGGAGGCTATAAGAGGGAACTCGTAGAGCTATAGAGATCTGACTGAGTAGGCAATCGCTTCTTGAAAGGCATAACATAAGGAGATTTATGATTTTATCCCTTATCCATTTTTCACCATCTACAGCTGAATGAATGGATGATCTCCACAAAATGAGATCCCTTGGGGTGATCAATACTAGAATGATAAATAACACAACAATGTAACGAGGTTCAGCACAGTTTGTGCCTACATCCTCGGGGAAAGCTATTGCCACTACTGATATTCATGCTATTCTTTCTTACAATAATCTGGTGGACTAATGGATAGTGAGTATTCCTCAGCGTATCCACCTAAAATTTGCTCGACCCCCACTCTCTCAGTGGAGTGGGGTATTTATAGTAGTTTATGACTGTTACTGGTCTTTACTACACTTGGTTCCTTCTTTATTTGATGTCTTATGTCAACAGCTGGATTTCTTGCACCGCTTTGATTGCCCATTCCTGAATCGACACCTCTTCTGCAGAATCTATCTTCATTACCTAACTTCTTCGATGTTCTTGATGCGCCGGTTCTTATCCTTTGGTGACTCACCACCGCTGGTGTATCCATTTGGTGATCGACACGTCTCCCTATCCCTCTGCCGTGGTATAGGCTTGAGAAGTAACAGCTTCAACACGCGTCCGCCATGCTCAGACCTAGATAGAGTAGGTTCATCATAACCTTCGGTTCTCATCGCTCCTCGTGACGGGGTAAAGCGCGTGGAGGATGGATTCAGTACTTCGTCTTCACTTTTCACCGTGCCCCGAGTCTTAGGCAAGTGGCACGTGGCCGTCGATATTTTGGTATTAACAGAACAAGTCAAAAAATGAAAAGAAGAGCACCAGTACTTCAAGGATCGAAATTTCTGACGACGACGATGGAGCAGCCCCAGTTCGCCCAGAAGACAAATGAGGGAAGACCCATCCACCCTATTATGTCACCGTAGATGATCTCGAGAGGATCTTGGAAAATCGTGGGAAAGAGGGAATGTCATATGTTCCTCAACACCAAATTTCATACTCTCTCGATGTACAAAGGGTCCCGCTACCACGAGGTTATACGTCACCTACCTTTCCATTGTATGACGGAACCGGAAATGCCCGTGAACATATCTCCCGCTTTCTGGAATCTTTAGGGGAACACGAACACAATAATGCCTTACGCCTCAGGGAATTTTCCAAATCCTTGACGGGGAGGGCGTATACTTGGTACAACAACATCGCGTCGGGAAGCATAGCAGGTTGGGAGGAAATGGTCATTGCATTTTACCGAAAATACTTCTTCGTATCCGAGCAAAACACATTGTCGGATCTAGGGCGCATGTTTCAGCGGAACAACGAACACCCGAATGATTATGTGAAGAGATTCAGGACACAAGCACTCGACTGTCATGATCCTAACGTAACCGAGTCACAATTGGTGGAACTCTGCATCAATAGAATGATACCAGTCTACCACGCCTTGTTGGAAAACCTACGTTTCCAAACCTTCTCCGAATTGCATGAAGCAGCCAAGAGGTCATCTACAACCACACCGGCCTTACTGGAGAGAGCTAAGCCACCCACCAGGAATGAAGATGCTCGTGACAGCCGAGTCACTCGTCGTTTAATCAACAAACAGTACAACACGTCATCAATCAACGCTGTCGGTGATGGGAATAAGAGAAAACCAGTGGTCGCAGAAAATCCTCAACTCAAGCGCTCTACTCGCGCCTCTACCCCTACATCCTCGGCACGGGCAACACAATGAAAGGCAAATCAGACAAGCATCCTCGAAGAAACTCAAGCACAACAGTCATCAAAAGGAGATCAGACATTCATGAATGCATGCTCCCCCTGGAGGAAATGATCGAACTGTCAGAAACGTGGGTGGAAGAAGGGACCGTCAAATTTCCATACGTCAAGAACCTACCGAATGAACAAGACAAAGCGAACGCCAAATACTGCATGTTTCACAGGAGGATCTGTCACACCACCAGTGAATGCTTCGCCTTGAAGCGCATATTTCAGGAAAAAGTTGAAATAGGAGAACTGCAGCTAGGAGCAGAAGGCGTTCGCAAGAATCCATTACCTATCAGGAGCTTCACCATTCCAGCTGAGCCGATCGACCAAAGAGTGAAATCCCTGATGGAGGATTTGTGTGAAACTCTTTATTTGTCCCAAGGACAGAGGAAAGACATTTTCATAGCTCCCAACCATGTTATTTCTGGAAAACGCTTCTCGTTTCTCCCAAAATTCCAGACTCCATGCAAGGGAGAGGAATAAGACAAGATATCAGAAAAGTGTGACTGGGGACTGACTGGCGAAGCCCACCTCAAAGACGCCATGGTACAAACTACATTAGTTGACGTTGGAATGCCCATAAACACGATCTCGGTCAGAACTCTAAAGAACGCAGGCATCCCACGGAGTAAGACAACGAATTCTCCCACAACTATTGAAGGCCTACGAGGAAAGGCGGAAGAAACGTGTGGTCATGTCAGGCTATTGATAAGAATGGGGACTACTCAAGTGGAGGACACTTTCCACATTCTTGAGAACCCATATTACGACATGGTACTGGGAGAACCATGGATTCTAAACATTGAAGCTTCCTCAGGTACAACCAATTTCACTGATACACCTATGCATTTATTACACCAGTTAGAAATGCTAGTAAAATCAAAGCGAGAACCAGCAAAAGATGCAACATCGTATGTTCAACAATTTTGCGACCAAGGGGACGCCATCCACTTTTTCCCTCAAAAAAATATTTCCTCGTCGGAAAAGCATGAAAGTCGAGGAAAAGAATGCAGCCCTTGTCTCGCAGTTTAAGTGGGTCACAACACCCATTACCTATTTCGGGAAGTGGATGTCAACACCATGCACTTCACAGGAGAAGCATGAGAACTGCACCAAGATTTTCACACATGTAGTGTGTTTTCACACTGGAGGATACCTACGACAAGTATTCGTAACCTTACAGATACCGGAGGACAAAGAGGATTCGCTCATGCTCTCAGCTGCAACAACGAGGGGGGGAATGTCGCGCTCTTTAACAAAAAACCAAACTCTTTCGGCATCGGAGAAGTGGTAATGAAAGCATCAGTGAACAAAGGTAATCAACTGATGTCACCCTCCTTGCGTAATTGGGAAGGGCTTTACATGATTGCGAAAGTTATCCCAGGCGACTGTTATAAGTTAATCACGATGGATGGGATTGTGGAGCCAGCAGTTATACGAGGAAAATGGCTCCAGGCATATTCTGACTAATCCTACCAGAGTCCTAATTTTCCCTTTTATTTCGTTTGTTCATTTCCTCCAAAGTCATGCAACTCCATGCATGTTGTAGTTAGGATTTCAATTCATTCGGCATTCTCATTCAAAAAAAAAAAATGTAGGAAACTCAACAATTTCTGAAATCTACTTTATATCGTTTCAAAAGAAAGACATGAGTTCTACAAAAGTGAACACCCTAACATCTAAAAAAAAATTAGAGAAAGCCTTCCAAAGAAGACTTCGACATCTCATTCTCAACATAATCTTTATGAGCCTCGACAACTTTCCTCTTTATCTCCAACGCCTGCTCCAAATCTTGTACCTCCTTCTTCTTCAACTCTAACTCTACCGACAAATTATGAACTTCTTCTTCATTCTTGGCTATCTTTTCCCGAACATCACTGTATGAAGAATTGAAGCGAGCAAGAACAAGGTCCAGACATTCACACACGCAAAACACGCGTAATTTGGCATCTTCCTACGCAGCAATAACAGAATCACACCAACCATCTAGCAGGCTACCGGTAATATCCTGAACAAGAGTCTCCTCCATGTCACTCAATGTATCTAGTAAGTCCGATACGGCGTTCTCCTGCGAGCGAACTCGAAGTACTGTCTCAGCATTATCAGCAAAATGGCCGTACTTTTCCCAAATCCTCCTATAAAGACCCTCGTGACGAGGGGGAACATGGAAGCCACCAACAGACACAAAGCCCCTGGGAAGACCAGCAGAACGAGTGAACTCAACACCGGCGTCTGGGTACTTCTTCACCTCTTCAGCAATGTTGCTGTCCAAAACTGTGTTACCAACCGTGGCATCGACGTGGGAATCACCTGCACCTTGAACTGGAGGCATATCGACATCAGGAGACGAAACATCATTTGCCTCAGTATCGGACATCGCCTGTAGGAGAGAGCTAACGGGTCAGAAACGACATGAAAGAAAACTGGTGACACGATACCCTCATTTATGGAAAAACAAACTCACCTTATCAGTTTCACTATCTGATGAGCCTGCGAGAGCCGTACCACCATTACTTTGCTCGAAAGACGAATCACCATCATCTTGTTCATCCATTGAAGCATCTGTCTCATCATCAGCAACCTCATCATTGTCTTGGGGTGTTGTCTCCAACGCCAACCTCATCCTCCGAAAAGCATCTGGTTTCCTGGAAGAAACATGAATAGGGTTCGCTATAACTCCATGTGGCTGAAATTCAAGAACGATTAGATTATAGCAGTATACACAAAATAGAAAATTATTAAAGGAGGATATGAAGTACCAACCGCGGGAGTAGCAAATTTGATTTTCATCACATTCTTCCCTGGGGACTCGACTCGTGGAGACACTACTTGAGAAGAAGAATCAACGGGAAGCGAAGGCTTCTTGGTACAAAATTCATCAACATCATACACCTGCAAAAAAAAGTTCCAGATCCATTATATATGCGCTCGAGGTATAAGAATTGATACACTAAGGAGAGTTTGTCCTACTTAATCTTTTGCGTTTGGGATACGGATCACCGGGCCTTGTCCAGGGTGGAGGAGCATTGTATGCAAAATTGGATATTTGAGTAGCCTGCATGTCCCAAAAGATAGTGTACTGCTCGGTAACTCCAGGATTTAAGTTGGGACGAGGAAACCTCCATTCTATATCCAGCTTGTGAGTGTTGTTCAAACCCATCTTCAAATCATCAACAACAAGCTCAACAACATGAAGAAAGGGAAGGCACTGGTCGAAACCCATATGTCTCGCCGCTCTATCAATATTATATGGCATCAATGCATAATCACCAGTTTTAAGAGATAAGATGTGACCGGGTGTAATGCTTAACATGAAGACAGCTTCTTCTAGCGAACGGGGGGCACCCGAATGAATGACGTCCCCAGCGGCACCTATGAAGACATTTGGCTGCTCCGTCCGAGGGGGAATAGCGATCCTAGGACGAAATAAAACTCTCTGCTCGTCATCAAGGAAATCAACTAAATCCGAGTTAGGTGACTGCTTCCTACCATCCCACCTGCAGATCCTGGCATATGAATGTTCGATAGGAGGTAAATCAGGCCTAGGCTTAGGCGCATAACCTGGGAAGTGTTCCCACAACCAACACTGCACGAAGGAAATGGTGATATAAGACTTAATCCGTTGCTTGCCATCAGACCATGACATATTCCTCGCCAATGCATCCAAGAGTGAATATTGTGAGCCTAAGAACAGACTCCCAATAGGAATCCTCTCGCCATTGGCCATCAACACAGCAAGGGGGATTGTGAACGACTTCATCCTGCCTCCAGGATAATCTTCAAAAATGTCTCTCGACAACCACAGTACCAAGAGCGCCGCAATGCATATAGTGTCATCAACCCAGTACTCGAAATTATCACGGTCATGCCTCCAACGACTAATCCAACCCGGGTATTCACTCACTTTAACACTCTTCTCGACATGTAAAAGCCTCGTCTCTTCCAAAGTTGCAATCATGTCTCGGTCCCGTTGGGTAGTACCAGGAATTTGCCCGGTGATGGGCAAGTGCAAAAGAGATGCCATAGCTTCTAGTGAAAAAACAAATTCTCCCCAAGCAGTTACAAATGATTTTGTTGATGGACACCAACGAGCCAGAAAGGTGATGATACCCTTGGGGTCCCTATTTGACCTCATGAGTCTGGATGCATGTATGGCATAATAAACCCCAATCTTCATCAAAATCTCCTTTACCCTAGCATTTCCCAACATTACTGCTAACCATGAATACCAAACTCCCAAGGGAATCTGAGAAGTATTAAAGTCAACAGCCGTAGGGTCGTAACCACCTTACTGCAAGCAAAACCTGACGATGGTAGAAGGGACAATAGCCTGCACGCTCCGACAGTTTTCAGGGTTCGGCAGATGACACAATTCTTCATCAGAATAAGCAGGGACATTTCTACTTCGAGGCAAAGGAAATAACTTGTCGTCGCAATGAGGTTTCTGATAAGGTTTGGGCTTCCTAAGATTCTTATCATTAGACGCTTTGCCATTGGAAGACTCTATCTCATCATCTTGCTTAGACGACATCTGCAAACGAAAGACCAATTTAGTTCATGCAGTGATCGAAGGGACTAGAAGATAAAAGACGAAAACACATACGTACCCCTACTCTGGAAGGATGACTGGACACTGACGAAAGGGTTGTCACGAGAGATGCCTCCAAAACCTGAGTAAGAACTATTTTGTCAATATTTCATCATCACCATGATTGTATTCACATGCATAAGGTCACACTCGGCTACACAAGCATATACACGAACAAAACATAATTTTGATACTGGACTCGCCAGTAATAATCCGTTGTTAAACACACATAGATGTACATAGTATGCACATATACAACACGCAAAAAAAAAAAAGAAAAAAAAAAACGGCGCCGGCTATCTGCCTGGCAGCCAGCGCTGCCAGGTCATCTTTCTTTGAAAAAAAAAAAAAATTTAGGACCGGCGCCAGTCGCCGGCGCTGCCAGGTCGCTTTTTATCCAAAAAAAAAAACTCCCTGTGTTTTCCGACGCCGGCGGTCCGACTGCCGCCGGCGGAAGCCCATAGGGTTCTTCCCTTTTTCTGAAATTTGCAAAATAAAAAGGGGGGGAAGAGATAAAACTGTTTTACCTGAATCTTGCTCTTGCTCAGGAAAGTCAACTAAAAGACTTATGAAAAAAATCCAACCTTATTTAGGGATAATCTCATTAGATCAGCAATTGTAATACTATTACATAGGTTCCTTTATATACAGTTAAGGGAAAACCCTAAGTAACTATATGGACC